>VDFB02115100.1:0-39849 GCA_007258455.2 Sequoia sempervirens
GGAAATTGATTTTGAAATTGTATTGATGATGTTTTTTGAGCCTGAAGGGACTCATTCGCCATCCTGGGTGAATCAATCCTAGTTCTAGTAAACTAAGCCAAGAATTTGTTTCTATCAAAAGGGTGTCAGAAAATGAAAAAAAATAAAAAATTACCTAGAAGTGGGAGTCATTCACCACCCATGGCGAATGGGACCGCTTTTCAATTTTGGAATATTCAAGATTGGCTTCTGGAGTTTACAATTTGCACTACAGCTTCCTACAGGTGTTTGTTTCTGAAATTTTGATTTATGGGCCTGAAAATGATATTTTGTTGATTCTTTGACTTGTTGAATGAAGAGAGGGCTTTAACAACCTTGCAACTTGATCTTAATGATTTTTAAACTTCCAAGGGACCTAAATCTAAAAACACACAAGAAGAGAAGAAGAGATGTTGATTGTTAGGGCATGGGGGTTTTCCTTGGTCAAACCTTGTTTAGGTACTTAAACCAAAGTGATGAAAGGATAGAATAAAACATGCAACAATGGAATAGATTACCTTGTCATGATGATAGATCTTGAAAGTTTGCAACAAAACATGTAGAATCTTCCCTTGAATGTCTTAGGAATTTAAATTAATGACTTGTAATGTGAAAGCCCTAACTTGCTTGAATTGAAATAGAATAATGGTGAATGAATAATGAAGAATGAATTGTATAAAATGGGAGATTTAAAATGAGGAGAAAAACACCTATTTATAAAACCTTATGCCTTAGTTACCCATTCATACCTCATCATAGGCTGACATCAAGTGTATTTGAATAAAAACCCAAAAATAAATTTAAAATATTTTGAATTTTGGGCCAAGGGGGACTCATTCGCCACCCATGGTGAATGGGTCCCACCTAGGACCTGGAAATATGTGTCAGGAAATATGTTGTATTTAATGTTGTTTGTTGGGATAATATTCAAAAATACACTTAATTAAGTCATATGAGGGCATAAAGGGACCAAACATAGCATAAGAAAGGGATAAATAGTGAAGATATTCCTAGAAAAGCATGAAAGCTTGTTACAAGAATTTACAACACTTCAAAATAGGACTTGTTTAGTGATGAAAAGGTGATTTGTAGGTGACTTGCAATAAATAAAGTCTAGAAGAATGTAGAAATGTTTTACAACACTTCACAACACCTTCAAAAGACATCATTAAATGTATTTTATTTAGTTTGCAAAGGTCCAAGACCTAGTTTGGATGCATAAAATGCCTCACAACACTTGAATCAAGGCCTCAATAAGTCCAATTAATCTTATGTCAAGAAAAGGGTCCTTTTTTCTACGACACAGTATGCATGTATGTATATATACATTAATGTATGTATGTATGCTTGTATGTATGTATGTATGCTTGTATGTATGCATGTATGCTTGTATGTATGTATGTAAGGGTTTTATGTTTAAGGTATATAAGGGTGAGGGTATAGGTTATATTAAGGATCAGGGTTGAGGTTTTTGGGTTTAGGGTTGTGGGATTAGTGATTATGTAATAGGTTGAGTAAACAAGGTAGAGGGTTGAGGGTTACAATTGAGGGATAATATTCAACTTGTTGAGTGTATAAGATTAAATATGTAAGTTATAGGGATTAGGGTTTGCAATATGAATTGAGTGTATAATGCATAGGGTGACTTAGGTTGATAGTACATATGGTTTAGGTTTTAAGTACGGGGTTGAGGAACAATATTCAGGGATTAAGGTATAAGACTAGGTTATAGGGTATAGGGATGAGGGTTTGTGCATGTAGGCTTCAAGGTATAAGGTATAGAGTTGAGGATTGAGGGATTAGGACTTAAGTATATGGTTGAGGGTATAGGGAATGAGAGTTTATAGTTTAGGGATAGTGTTCAAGGTTGAGTGTCTAAGATATAGGGTTCACGGTTTAAGGTTGAGGGTATAAGGAATATGGATGAGGGTTGAGGGTTTAGGGAATAAGTATAGGGTAGAGGTTTGATGGTTTAGGGATGATGTTTGTTGGAAACAGGATGCCATTTAATTATAATCCTAAAAATTATTTATTTCATGTATCTCCTAAGTCCTTGGAAAGTGTTCTCAAACATCAAACACTAGGATCTCACCTTGAGTTAAGCTAACTATTTGGAGTAAGAGATAACACTTCTATAATGCATGTAAATTTCTTAGGAGTTAGGGTTTGATGTTTACATGCATTAACTTCAATTCAATTCAGTTCAATTTAGTTCAAAATCAATTTAGTTTAGTTTATTTAGTTTAGTTTAGTTCAGTTCACTTATGGTTTAGTTATCTTCGGTTAGTTTTAGTTGAATGTTAGTTGACTTTGGTTAACTTGGAATGAATGACTAATGACTTTAGTTTCATGATAAATAATAGGTGAATTCCTTTAGTTAACAGGGGATGACCATTCTTGCATTAATGGTGGAGAGATGTGTTTCAGTTAACAGAGAATGACTTGGACCCACCTTGGGCACCCAAGTTGGCTTCTTGCAGTTAACTCTTTTGCATGCTAAGATATTTCAAAAGGATGAGTTAAGTGGGCCCATCTCAGGCACCAACTTTGAGGATAATCCTTGAAGATATCTACAAAATCAAGGTTCAATTGTGACTTCAATTTGGGATGCCCAAATGGATGAAGCACATGTTTTGGCATTGTTCTTCATGATAGAACTCTACTTGCAAGAGATAGGCATACCTTTTGTGAGATAGGGATTAAGCATTGTAATTGTAACTCATTTGGAGTTTACGAAGTTGTTTATTGGATATTTATATCAAGCAAGTTGAAGAGAGTTTGTATCAATTTGATTGCAAGTTGTGAAGGAGATTTGTTGAAGGCAGAAGAAGCATCTCAAGGAAGGATTGGAATTATTGTAATCTTATTCTGAGATTAAATAATACATTGATTCTTGGTGGAGTTTTTTCCTGAAAGGGTTTCTCCACAGTATATGTTGTGTATCTTCTAATATTATGTCTAATTATTCTACAACCTTTTGACTTCATTCTACAAATTATAAAATGAATTAATTAGATAATCACCCACAAAGAATCTATAACAAAGAATACATATTTAGATGAGCAACTATAATAATATTATAAACTATTAAGCTACATAATCACCTCAATTTTCAACATTTGGTATCAAAGCTGAGGTTGAGTGTAGCATTGGCATGCCTTTCTCTTAAAAGATTGAAGGTTTTTTTGGCTTAGTGGGAGCTTTTATTTATTTTTTATTGCTGATTTTGGAAAATAATTTTTTTACAATGATTTTGAATTCTCATTTAGATATTGAAATGTTTAATGGATCTAATAATGAGATGTGGAAATTAAAAATCAAGGATCTCCTTGAAGAGAGAGATCAGTGGTTAGTTGTTGGTAATGAGACAAATTCACCTACAACGATGTTAGATGAGGATTGGGCTAAGCTTTATAAGAAGGAAAAAGGAACCATAAGATTATATCTTAATGATGTTGTTCTCTTGAATATTTAAGAAGAAAGTACTACATATAAGCTATGCAAGAGAATATGTGATATTTATCAAACTAAAAGTCTTACTAATAAGTTGTATCTAAAAAGATAGTTTAATTATTTAAAAATGAAAGATGGTGATTTTGTTGCAAATCATTTGAATGCTTTTAATTTGATTCTAAGTCAGCTAGCATATGTACATGTAAAACTAGAAGATGATAAATGCATTTTGTTACTTTTTTCTTTACTAGAGTCTTGGGAAAATATAATTGTTACTAGATTAGTGGTAGTGGTGCAAATCCGAAGATGGATTTAATATAATTCCTACTCTCCTATAAGAGGAGATGAGGAGGAAATATAAAACAGAAATCCAAGATGTCTTGTTTATAAAAGGTAAGCCTTGAAAAAAGGAACCTAAGAGAAACAAGGAAGGGAAGGGTAAGTCAGAAGGATGGATGAAGGTAGAGTGTTGGAATTGTGGAAACCAAGATATGTGAAGAAGGATTGTAAGAACAAGAAAGAGAGTTTTGATTCTTCTACAGAGGAATCCTTGGATGACAGTAATGATGCATTGGTTATTTTGGCTAATATTGTTTTTGATAACTACTTGCTTCATGTTTCAGAGTGATATTCATAGAGAGGATGGTAGTCATAATGCCATGTGTGACTCGATACCATGGTTCAGTGGGAGTTGTTGGCAGTGACGTGGATGCATCATTGGTAAGGTTATCTCTATGTGATTGGAGATATAGTTTCTTGGTTTAGAGTGTATTTGTTATGATGTCATGTCATACTCTTGATGCTAGTTTAGAGTTTGGCATATTACAAGTTCTATTAAGACTAGGATGGATATACATGTTATGTTGCATGTGATCTCCTAGGATGAGATGGTTAGATCATGGATTTCATGTTTATGTTCAAGATTGGAGCTTTGAAATTGATCTTGTGTAGTTCTGTTATGAATTAGGTACATTAATCATTTGCTTGATTACTTCATGAAAGTGTTGTATTGCATTTGGAGTTTGGCATGGATTGGTTGGTTATAGGTCCTCATGGATACTTGGAGAAATAGGTGAGGCTTAATTTCTCTTATGGTAAGAGATATATATTGGAATGCTTACTTGTAAGAAAAGCTATTTTCAACTGTAAAGACCGAGAAGCCTACAACTTGGTTGAACATGAGTTCGACACCATCAATAGTTTAACATACATCCAAAGAGGTAGTTTGGTTGCAAAGACTTGGAAAAGGTATTAGTTTTAATTGCATGTAAGTCAAACTTGAATGTGATAGTTAGAGTGCTATGTGTTTAGCCAAAAATCCTATGTAACATGCTCATACTAAGAATTTTGATTTTAAGTATCCCTTTGTGCGAGAAATGGTTGAGAGTGGGAAGGTATTAATTGAGAAAGTTGACACTTTAATTAATTTTGCAGATTATCTTATGGAACTAGTCCCTACAGATAAGTTTTGTTGGTTTTATTCACTTGCTTGGAGCTTCATGATTATGCAGGTTGCATTTGAAATTAGCATGGATTGATTAGTTGGTACATGGAGGCCATTGGACTTGAGTCTTCTACTTGTTATATAATAATTATTCCTTGTTTAGAATGATTGTAATGTATAATGTCAAGTGGGAGAATATTGGAAATAGGATGCCATTTAACTACAATCCTAAACATTATTTATTTCATGTATCTCCTAAGTCCTTCGAAAGTGTTCTCAAACACTAGGATTACAAAGAGATTAATTATTGAATAAAATAATCATGTTAATTTACATTTTTAATTAATTCTAAATAATAGGAGCATGTGAGGGAATCCAAGATGAGTTCCTAAATAATAGGAGCACATGGGGCACCCACATGGAAGGTGGATCTTACCTTCAGTTAAGCTAACTATTTGAAGTAAGAGATAACACTTCTATAATGCATGTAAAGTTCCTAGGAGTTAGGGTTTTATGTTTGCATGAAGTGAGTTTAGTTTAGTTCAGTTTAGATCGGTTCATATAAGTTCAATTCAGTTCAGTTCAGAATTAGTTCAGTTCAATTCACTTTAGTTTAGTTAAGTTAAGTTATTATTGTTCAATTATCTTTAGTTAGCTTTAGTTGAATGCTAGTTGAATTCAATTAACTTGGAATGCATGACTAATGAATTGAGTTGCATGAAAGATAACAAGTGACTTCCTTTAATTAATAGGGGATGGCCATTCTTGCATGAATGGTGGGGAGATATATTTAAGTTAAGAGAGAATGATTTGGACCCACCTTGGGCACCTAAGTTGTCTTCTTGGAGTTAAATCTTTTGCATGCTAAGATATTTCAAAATGCTAAGTTAAGTGGGCCCATGCTTGGGTGCCAACTTTGAGGATAAGCCTTGAAGATATCTACAGAATCAAGGTTCATTTGTGACTTCAGTTTGGGATGCCCAAATGGATGAAGCACATGTTTTGGCATTGTTACTCATGGTAGAACTCTACTTGCAAGAGATAGGCATACCTTTTGTGAGATAGGGATTAATCATTGTAATTGTAACTCTTTTGGAGTTTACAAAGTTGTTTATTGGCTATTTATCTCAAGCAAGTTGAAGAGAGTTTGTAACAGTTTGATTGTAGGTTGTGTAGAAGATTTGTTGAAGGTAGAAGAAGCATCTCAAGGAAGGATTGAAATTATTCAAATCTTATTTTGAGATTAAATAATACATTGATTCTTGGTGGAGTTTTTTCCCGAAAGGGTTTTTCCATGGTATATATTCTGTATCTTCTAATATTCTATCTAATTCTTCTACAACCTTCTGTCTTCATTCTACAAATGATAAAATGAAAATTAATCAGATACTCAGCCACAAAGAATCTGTATCAAATAATAAAAATTTAGATCAACAAGTATAATAATTTTCCAAAGTATTAAGCAACATAAACACCTCAATTTTCAACATTTGGTATCAAAGCTGAGGTTGGGTAGAGCATTGGCACACCTTTCTCCTAAGGCTTAGTGGGAGCTTTTATTATTATTTTTTTGCTGAATTTAGAAAATAATTTTGTTCCAATGAATTTAAATTATTGTTTAGATATTCAAAGGTTCAATGGATCTAACTATGAGATGTGGAAACTAAAAATGGAGGATCTCCTTGAAGAGAGAGATCAGTGATTAGTTGTTGGTAATGAGACAAAGTCACCTAAAATGATGTTAGATGAGGATTGGGCTAAGCTTGATAAGAAGGTAGGAGGAACCATAAGACTATGTCTTGCTGATCTTGTTATCTTGAATTTTTTAGAAGAAACTAATGCATATAAGCTGTGGACATGAATGGGTGATATTTATAAAACTAAAATTTTTACTAGTAAGTTGTATCTAAAAAGACAATTGTACTCTTTAAAGATGAAAGATGGTGATTCTGTTGCAAATCATTTGAATGCTTTTAATTTGATTCTAAGTTAGTTAGCATCTATAGATGTAAAGCTAGAAGATGAAGATAATGCATTTTGTTACTTTGTTCTTTACTAGAGTATTGGGAAAATCTAATTGTTGCTATCAGTTTTAGTGGTGCAGATTCAAAGATGGACAATATAATTCCTACTCTCCTATCAGAGGAGATGAGGAGGAAGTATAAAACAAAAATACAAGGTGCCTTGTTTGTAAAATGTAGGCTTAAGAAAAAGGAACCTAAGGGAAATAAGGAAGGGAAGGGTAAGTTAGAAGGATGGATTAAGGTTAAGTGTTGGAATTGTGGGAAATCGGGACATGTGAAGAAGGATTGTAAGAACAAGAAATAGAATTTTGATTCTTCTACAAAGGAATCCTTAGATGATAGTAATGATGCATTGGTTATTTCAACTAATATTTTTTGTGACAACTCTTTGCTTCATGTTGCAGAGTGATCTTCATAGCGAGGATGGTAGTCATGATGTCATGTGTGACTCGGTACCATGGTTTAGTGGAAGTTGTTGGTAGTGATGTGGATGCATCATTGGTAAGGTTATCTCCATGTGATTGGAGATATGGTTTCTTTGTTTAGAGTGTATTTGTTATGATGTCATGTTATACTCTTGATACTAGTTTATATTTTGGCATATTACATGTTCTCTTGAGATTAGGATGTCTATATATGTTATGTTGCATGTGATCTCGTAGGAGGAGATGGTTAGATCATGGATTGCATGTTTATGTTCAAGATTGGAGCTTTGAAAAATTGATCTTGTGTAGTTCTCTTATGTATTAGGTACATTAATCATTTTCTTGATTACTTAATGAAAGTGTTGTGTTGCCTTTGGAGTTTGGCATGGACTGGTTGGTTACAAGTCCTCATGGATACTTGGAGAAATAGGTGAGGCTTACTTTATCTTATGGTAAGAGATGAATGTTGGAATAGTTACTTGTAAGAAAATCTATTTTCAACAGTAAAGACCAATAAGCATACACCTTGGTTGAACGTGAGTTCAACACGCTCAACATTTTAACATGCCTCCAAAGAGGTAGTATGGTTACAAAGACTTGGGAAAGGTATTGGTTTTAATTGCAAGCAAGTTAAACTTGAATGTGATAGTTAGAGTGCTATGTGTTTAGCCAAAAATCCTATGTATCATGATCGTACTAAGCATGTTGATGTTAAGTATCACTTTGTGTGAGAAATGGTTGAGAGTGGGAAGGTATTAATTGAGAAAGTTGACACTTTAATTAATGTTGCAAATTATCTTATGACACCAGTTCCTATAAATAAGTTCTTTTTTTTTAATTCATTTGCTTGGAGCTTCATGATTATGTAGGTTTCATTTGAAATTGGCATTGATTGATTAGTTAGTGCAGGAAGGCCATTGGCCTTGATTTTTGTACTTGTTATATAATAATTATTCCTTGTTTAGAAAAAATTCAATGTATAATATCAAGTGGGAGAATGTTTGAAATAGGATGCCATTTAATTGCAATCCTAAACATTATTTATTTCATGTATCTCCTAAGTCCTTGGAAAGTGTTCTCAAACATTAGGATTAGAAATAGATTAATTATTGAATGAAATAATCATGTTAATTGACATTTGTAAATAATTCTAAATAATAGGAGCATGTGAAGGTGGCCAAGACGAGTTCTTAAATTATAGGAGCACATGGGGCATCAACATCGAAGGTGGACCTCTGCTTGAGTTAAGTTAACTATTTGGAGTAAGAGATAACACTTCTCTAATTCATGTAAAGTTCCAAGGAGTTAGGGTTTGATGTTTACATGCATGATGTTCGGTTCAGTTCTGTTTAGATCAGATCGGTTCAATTCAGTTCAGTTCAAAATTATTTTAGTTTAGTTAAGTTTAGTGCATTTTAGTTATGGTTCAGTTATAAACTATTAGTTTTAGTTGAATGCTTGTTGACTTCAGTTAACTTGGAATGCATGACTAATGACTTGATTTGCATGACCAATAATAGGTGACTTCCTTCAGTTAATAGGGAATGACCATTCTTGCAAGAATGGTGGAGAGATATGTTTCAGTTAACAAAGAATGACTTGGACCCACCTTGGGAACCCAAGTTGGCTTCTTGCAGTTAACTCTTTTGAATGCTAAGATATTTCATAAGGCTTAGTTAAGTAGGCCCATTCTTGGGCACCAACTTTGAGGATAATCCTTGAAGATATCTACGAAATCAACGTTCAATTGTGACTTTATTTTGGGAAGCCCAAATGGATGAAGCACATGTTTTGGCATTGTTCTTCACTATAGAACTCTACTTGCAAGAGATAGGTGTACCTTTAGTGAGATAAGGATTAAGCATTGTAATTGTAACTCTTTTGGAGCTTACAAAGTTGTTTATTTAATATTTATTTCAAGCAAGTTGAAGAGAGTTTGTATGAGTTTGATTGGAGGTTGTGAAGAAGATTTGTTGAAGGAAGAAGAAGCATCTCAAGGAAGGATTGGAATTATTGTAATCTTATTCTAAGATTAAATAATACATTTATTCTTGGTGAAGTTTTTTCCTGAAAGTGTTTCTCCATGGTATATGTTGTGAATCTTCTAATATTTTGTCTAATTCTTTTACAACCTTCTATCTTCATTCTACAAATGATAAAATGAATTAATTAGATAATCATCCACAAAGAATCTGTAACAAAGAATACATATTTAGATAAAAAAGTATAATAATTTTACAAAGTATTAAGCTACATAAACACCCCAATTTTGAACATTTGGTATCAGAGCTAAGGTTGGGTAGAGAAAGATTGAAGGTTTTTTGGCTTAGTGGGAGCTTTTATTATTTTTTGTTATTGCTGATTTTGGAAAATAAGTTTGTTTCAATGAGATTGAATTCTCATTGATATATTTAAAGGTTTAATGGATCTAATTATGAGATGTGGAAAATAAAAATGGAGGATCTCCTTGAAGAGAGAGATCAGTGGTTAGCTATTGGTAATGAGACAAATTCACCTACAATGATATCAGATGAGGATTGGGCTAAGCTTGATAAGAAGGAAAGAGGAACTATAAGATTATGTCTTGATGATGATGTTTTCTTGAATGTTTCAGAAGAAACTATTGAATATAAGCTGTGGAAGAGAATAGGTGATATTTATCAAACTAAAAGTCTTACTAATACGTTGTATATGAAAAGAAGGTTCTATTCTTTAAAGATGAAAGATGATGATTCTATTGCAAATTATTTGAATGCTTTTAATTTTATTCTAAGTCAGTTAGCATCTGTATATGTATTAAAGCTAGAAGATGAAGATAAATGCATTTTGTTAATTTGTTATTTACCAGAGTCTTGGGAAAATATAATTATTGCTATCAGTGGTAGTGGGGTAGATCCAAAGATGGAAAATATAATTCCTACTCTCATATCAGAGGAGATGAGGAAGTTTAAAAAAAAATCCAAGATGCCTTGTTTATAAAAGGTAGGCCTAAGAAAAAGGAACCTAAGGGAAACAAGGAAGGGAAGGGTAAGTCAGAAGGATGGAGTAAGGTAAAGTGATGGAACTATGGGAAATTGAGACATGTGAAGAAGGATTGTAAGAAGAAGAAAGAGAGCTCTGATTCTTCTGTAGAGGAATCCTCAGATGACAGTAATGATGTATTTGATACTTCAACTAATATTGTTTGTGATAACTCTTTGCTTCATGTTTCAAAGTGATCTTCATAGAGAGGATGACAGTCATGATTCCATGTTTGACTTGGTACCACGGTTCAGTGGGAGTTGTTGGAAGTGACACAAATGCATCATTGGTAAGGTTATCTCCATTCAATTGAGGATATGGTTTCTTGGTTTAGAGTATATTTTTTATGATGTCATGTTATACTCTTGATACTAGTTTAGAGTTTGGCATATTAAATGTTCTCTTAAGAACAAGATGTATATATATGTTATGGTGCATGTGATCTCTTAGGAGAAGATGGTTAGATCATGGATGCCATGTTTATGTTCAAGATTGGAGCTTTGAAATTGGTCTTATGTATTCCAAGGGTACATTAATCATTTTCTTGTTTACTTCATGAAAGTTTTGTGTTTCATTTGGAGTTTGGCATGGATTGGTTGGTTATAGGTCCTCATGGATACTTGGAGAAATAGGTGAGGCTTAAGTTCTCTTATGCGAAGAGATATATGTTGGAATGGTTACTTGTAGGAAAAGCTATTTTCAAGATTAAAGACTGAGAAGCCTACATCTTGGTTGAACATGAGTTCAACACATTTTGTTTTAACATGCCTCCAAAGAGGCTATTTGGTTACAGAGACTTGGGAAAGGTATTGGTTTTAATTACAAGTAAGTTAAACTTGAATGCAATAGTTAGAGTGCTATGTGTTTAGCCAAAAATCTTGTGTATCATGCTCGTACTAAGCATGTTGATGTTAAGTATCACTTTGTGCAAGAAATGGATGAGAGTGGGAAGGTATTAATTGAGAAAGTTGACACTTTAATTGATGTTATAGATTATCTTATGAGACCAATTCCTACAGATATGTTCTGTTGGTTTTATTCATTTGCTTGGAGCTTCATGATTATGTAGGTTGCATTTGAAATTGGCATGGATTGATTAGTTGGTGTAGGAAGGCCATTGGCCTTGAGTCCTATACTTGTAATATAGTAATTATTCCTTTTTTAGAATAATTGCAATGTATAATGTCAAGTGGGAGAATGTTGGAAATAGGATTCCATTTAATTGCAATCCTAAACATTATTTATTTCATGTATCTCCTAAGTCCTTAGAAAGTGTTCTCAAATAATAGGATTAGAAAGAGATTAATTATTGAATGAAATAATCATGTTAATTGACATTTGTAATTAATTATAAATAATAGATCATGTTAGGGCATCCAAGATGAGTTTCTAAATAATAGTACATGGGGCACCGACATGGAAGGTGGATCTCACCTTGAGTTAAGTTAACTATTTGGAGTAAGAGATTACATTCCTGTAATGCATGTAAAGTTCCTAGGAGTTAGGGTTTGATGTTTACATGCATAAATTTCAGTTTAGTTTAGTTCAAAATCAGTTTAGTTTAGTTTAGTTTAGTTTAGTTTAGTTTAGTTATGGTTCAGTTATCTTCAGTTAGTTTTAGTTGAATGCTAGTTGAATTTAGTTAACTTGGAATGCATGACTAATCACTTGAGTTGCATGACAAATAATAGGTGACTTCCTTCAGTTAACAGGGGATGATCATTCTTGCATGAATGGTGGAGAGATATGTTTCAATTAATAGAGAATGACTTGGACCCACCTTGAGCACCCAAGTTGGCTTCTTGGAGCTAACTCTTTTGATTTCTAAGATATTTCAGAAGGTTGAGTAAGTGGGTCCATACTTGGGTTCCAAATTTTAGGATATGCCTTTAAGATATCTACAGAATCAAGGTTCAATTGTGACTTCAGTTTGGGACACCTAAATGTTCGATGAAGCACATGTATTGGCATTGTTCTTCACGATAGAACTCTACTTGCAAGAGATATGAGTACCTTTTGTGATATAGGGATTAAGCTTTGTAATTGTAACTCTTTTGGAGTTTACAAAGTTTATTTCTATTTATCTCTAGAAAGTTTAAGAGAGTTTGTATCATTTTGATTGCGGGTTGTGAAGAAGATAAACTGTTGAAGGCAAAAGAAGCATCTCAAGGAAGGATTGGAATTATTGTAATCTTATAATGAGATTAAATAATACATTGATTCTTGGTGGAGTTTTTCCTTTAAAGGGTTTCTCTATGGTATATGTTGTGTATCTTCTAATATTCTATCTAATTATTCTACAACCTTTTGTCTTCATTCTACAAATGATAAAATGAATTAATCAGATAATCACCCACAAAGAATCTATAACAAAAAATACATATTTAGATCAACAAGTATAATAATTTTAAAAAGTATTAAGCTACATGAACACCTTAATTTTCAACATTTGGTATTAGAGCCAAGGTTGGGTAGAGCATTGGGATTCCTTTCTCTTAAAAGATTGAAGGTTTTTTAGCTTAGTGGGAGATTTAATTATTTTTTGTTATTGCAGATTTTGGAAATTAAGTTTGATACAATGAATTTGAATTCTTGTTTAGATATTGAAAGGTTCAATGGATCTAATTATGAGATGTGGAAACTAAAAACAAAGGATCTTCTTGAAGAGAGAGATCAGTGGTTAGTTGTTGGTAATGAGACCAAGTCACCTACAACGATGTTAGATGAGGATTGGGCTAAACTTGATAAGAAGGTAGGAGGAACCATAAGATTATGTATTGCTGATGTTGTTCTCTTGAATTTTTGAGAAGAAATTACTATATGTAATCTATGGAAGAGAATAGGTGATATTTATCAAACTAAAAGTCTTACTAATAAGGTTTATTTGAAAAAAAAGATGTATTCTTTAAAGATGAAAGAATGTGATTCTGTTGAAAATCATTTGAATGGTTTTAATTTGATTCTAAGTTAGTTAGCATCTTTAGATGTAAAGATAGAAGATGAAGATAAATGCATTTTGTTACTTTGTTCTTTACTAGAGTCTTGGGAAAATCTAATTGCTGCTATCAGCGGTAGTGGTGTAGATCCAAAGATGGACAATATAATTCCTACTCTCTTATCAGAGGAGATGAGGAGGAAGTCTAAAATGTAAATCCAAGATGGCTTGTTTGTATAAGGTAGGCCTGAGAAAAAGGAACCTAAGCAAAAAAAGGAAGGGAATGGTAAGTCAAAAGGACATAGTAAGGTAAAGTGTTGGAACTGAGGGAAACCAAGACATGTGAAGAAGGATTGTAAGAACAAAAAAGAGAATTATGATTCTTCTACAAAGAAATCCTTAGATGATAGTAATGATGCATTAGTTATTTTAGCTAATATTGTTTGTGATAACTCTTTACTTCATGTTTCAGACTAATCTTCATAGATAGGATGGTAGTCACGATGCCATGTGTGAATCAGTACCACGATTTAGTGGGAGTTGTTGGAAGTGACATAGATGCATCATTGGTAAGGTTATTTCTATGTGATTGGAGATATGGTTTCTTGGTTTAAAGTGTATATTTTATGATGCCATGTTATACTCTTGATACTAGTCTTAAAGAGTTTGGCATATTGAATGTTCTCTTTAGAGTAGGATGTATATATATGTTATGGTGCATGTGATCTCCTAGGAGGAGATGGTTGGATCATGGATGTCATGTTTATGTTCAAGATTGGAGCTTTGACATTGATCTTGTGTAGTTCTCTTATGTATTGTGTATATTAATCATTTGCTTGATTAACTCATGAAAGTGTTGTGTTGCATTTGGAGTTTGGCATGGATTGGTTGGTTATAGGTCCTCATGGATACTTGGAGAAATAGGTGAGGCTTAAGTTTTGTTATGGTAAGAGATATATGTTGGAATGGTTACTTGTAAGAATAGGTATTTTCAAGAGTAAAGACCAAGAATCCTACACCTTGGTTGAACATGAGTTCAACACATTTGGCTGTTTAACATGCCTCCAAAGAGGCAGTTTGGTTATAGAGATTGGGGAAAGGTATTGGTTTTAATTGCAATTAATTTAAACTTGAATGTGATAATCAAAGTGCTATGTGTTCAGCCAAAAATCCTATGTATCATGCTCATACTAAGCATGTTGATGTTAAGTATCACTTTGTGTGAGAAATGTTTGAGTGTGGGAAAGTATTGATTGAGAAAGTTGACACTTTAATTAATGTTGCAGATTATCTTATGAAACCAGTTTCTATAGATAAGTTATGTTGGTTTTATTCAATTTCTTGGAGCTTCATGATTATGCAGGTTGAATTTGAAATTGGCATGGATTGATTAGTTGGTGCAAGAAGGCCATTGGCGTTGAGTCCTATACTTGTTATATAATAATTATTCCTTGTTTAGAATAATTGCAATGTATAATGTCAAGTGGGAGAATATTGGAAATAGGATGCCATTTAATTGCAATCCTAAACATTATTTATTTCATGTATCTCCTATGTCCTTGGAGGGTATGTGCAAGATCATGATCGGCCAAAAAGTGGCAATAAGATGGGTATGTTGCTAACGACTATTTTTTAACCCAAAATTGATGAAATGAAAAGGATTTTTAAAGAAGATTCTCAGCTTTCCACCGATATAAATTATGCTTTATTTTGAATTTAATAAGTAATTATTATTAATTTTCTATTCAAATTATGACTAAAGACCTAATTGATAGGCTGATTGAAAAACATCTATAGCTTTGAAATAATATCATATTTTGGTCCCGACATGTCACATTCTATGCTTCACATACTAGCAGGTTAAAAATAAAAATTGAATTTCATGAGTTTGACCGAGTTAGGTTAATTAGGACATCACAGTTTTATATTTTAAAAGAGAGTTGTAATAAAAATTCATAATTAATTATTTACTTGGAAAGAAAAATTACAAAACAATATACATCACATTGGGCATGAGTCCTCCAACCAACATATAAAATCTTATAGAAATATAATCATATTGAACATGATTTAGGGTGGTCGACTTTTCTTCTATTTTTTCCTAGGAATTCCAGTACCACTACATTGAAATTTCAAATTTTCACCAATTATTTTTATATTTTTTGAAACAAACCTAGTAGTTTAGAAACTACATTCAATTTTCTATAGGTTCTATTCTTACACATTTTTGAACTAATATAGATAACTTATTCAAATTTTTGCGTCAAGTTGTCTAACTTTGATTTTTCTGAACTTTTGGCCATTTAAGGGCCTATTTTTTCCATGATGATCCTATACATACCTTGGAAAGTGTTCTCAAGCACTAGGATTAGAAAGAGATTAATTATTGAATGAAATAATCATGTTAATTGACATTTGTAATTAATTCTAAATAATAGGAGCATGTGAGGGCATCAAGATGGGTTCCTAAATAATAGGGGCATGCAGGGCACCAACTATGGAAGGAGTGGATCTCACCTTGAGTTAAGTTAAGTGTTTGGGTAAGGGAATACGCGCTATAATACATATGGGGTTTAGGGTTTAAGGTTCTGCTTGGTTGAGGGTTGAGGATTTAGGGATAGAAGGGTTGAGGTTAGGGGTTAAAGTTAGGGTTTAAGTTTGAGTTCAAAAGTTTGAGGGTTTAGGGTTTAGGGTTTAAGGGATTAGGTAAGAGATTAGGGTTTAACGTATAGGGTTGATGTATTAACGTTAAGGGTTTAATGTATAAGGTAGAGGGGTGAGGGTTGAGGGTTGAGGGTTGATGGTTTAACTTATAGGGTTGAGGATTTAAGGTATAGTGTTGAGGTATTAGGGTTGAGTGTCTAATGTATAGGGTAGAGGTTTTAGGGTTTAAGTGTTGAGTGTCCAATATATAGGGTAGAAGGTTGAGGGATTAAGGGTTTAAGGGTTTAGGGATTAATGTACTAAGGATTTAAGGTATAGGGACGAGGGATTAGGGTTGAGGGCTTAATGTAGAGGGTAGAGGGTTGAGGGTTTAAGGGATTAAGGGCATAAGGGTTGAGGGTATATGATTGAAGGTGCAATATGTAGGGTAGAGGGTTTAATGTATAGGGTAGAGGGTTGAGGGATTAAGGGTTTAAGGGTTGAGCTATTAAGGGTTGAGGGTTTAATGTTTAAGGGTTGAGGGATTAGGGTTTAAGGGTTGAGGGATTAAGGGTTGAGGGTTTAAGGGTTGAGGGTATAGGGTTGAGGGTTGAGGGTATTGGGTTGAGGGATTAGGGTTGAGGGTTTAGGGTATTGCATTGAGGGTAGAGGGTAGAGGGTTTAAGGGTTTAGGGTTTAAGGGTTGAGGGTATAGGGTTGAGGGTTTAGGGTTGAGGTTTGAGGGTATTGGGTATAGGGTAGAGGGTAGAGGGTTTACGTGTTGAGGGTTGAAGATTTAGGGTTGAGGGTTTAATGGTTTAAGGGTTGAGGTTATATGGTTAAGGGATTAGGGTTGAGGGTTGAGGGTTTAAGGGAGAGAGAGAGAGAGAGGAAACAAAGTTCCCATGAACATCACCATAGACCAAATAAAGTTCCCATGAACAACACTGCAGGCTAAACAAAATGATAATCCCTGCCTAAAAAAAGAAGCCAACACGTAAGATATAAAGAGTGGAATGCATCTTTTGCCCAAGGTTTGACAATATATAACATGTATACATTTAGATCCCATGGAAGGTTTCATGAATAGTACAAAATGGTGACCACTATAGCATAATATTCAAGCATGCTGAATCACCTCCATTGATGTGATGGGGATTAAAATTCATATCTTGAAAACTTCCCTAGGTACAAGCTTAACTTCTTCAATGATTCTTTTAAGATTCCAATCTCTTTAAGACTATCATTGATGCACCCATTAATAATAACTTAAGAATCTTCCTTGACCTCTGGATGTTGACAATGCTCAGAGTTACCTAATTTAATACCTTCCAGAAGTGCAAGTGCTTTAGTTTCATTGTTGGTCTTAGAATACATGAAGGAACTTTGACAAATGATCCATAATGGGGTTGGACATACTGCTTTATTGTCATTGTAATGTGTGGTGTGCTCTTTATGATGGTCTTCTTGAAGACGATTCCAAACCATAATATTGTAAAAGGAAGTAACTTGGGAGTATAAATATTTCATATCGTCCCTAATAGAGACATGTCTCTGATAATTCCTATGATTCTTTTGTCCTTTTGTGGAGTTGACCATTTACTCAAGAGTACGAAATGGTGTATTTTATCTTTAGGGTTATTTCCTTTCAAAGTCTCTTCTCTACTCTTGTTGTATTACACATTTCACTCTACAAATGGACCTGCCTGGGGATAATTCTACAAATGGACTCACCTGGGGATAATTCTGGGTAATGTAATTATGAACTTATGCATTTAGGTCATTTGTTTCATTCAAGTTCTAAATGTATGTATTGATTTAGGCTAATTTTTGGTTTTTAATTCAGGACTGGGATAGGCAGAACCCATCTCAGATCGTAACAAAAATGTGTGGATTTGTAACAATTATGTCTAGCACATTTTTACTCCATAGAACCAAGGATCTCAATGATAATTTATCTTCAGGAATAGGTATTTTTCTCATTGTTTCTTTTTCCTTTTATAAGAGAAATATTTTTTCTTTTTTGTCTTCACATATTGTGCTTACTCATTCTCATTTATGATATTGACATCCTTAAGTTGGATATACAGGCATTACAACATCACACTCTTCACCCTTATGAGGTCATTTGCATGGATATTTCATGTAATTATCTTTGATTATTATTGGAAAAAATGTGGAGATCCTTTATTTGGAGGAGTTTCTTCTCACTGTACTGCACGGGAGAACAGGTGGCTATGTAATTATACAAATCTCAAAGTGTAATCATGTTTGCAAAGTTGAGTTTTTCCATATTTATTTTAAGATCCATTTTCCTAATAATCTGGATAGAGCCAGTTGCTGCTTAGTGGCAAAGTGTATTTTCCCTCAATATTTTATGGTAAGTTGCTAATCTCTTGTGCTCAATTGGGCGTGTATTTTGATTTTTCTTAGGGAACTACCTTTTCTTCAGTATTCTAATCACATTATTACTTTGTTGTTCTACTTTTTTCATCCAAAAAAATGGAGATGTAGTCCGACAAAGCTTGTAAAACTTCTATTGGTTTATTTTTGGCTCTCCATATATGTTCTTAATCCATAAAAAATCTTGGAAAGTTTATGATGAATAGTCTACTTCAAGCCTAGAATTTGATGGCCACCTTTATTTGTCATATAATTTTTTTTTGACAGTTTGTTTATTTAAATGCCTGTCACTTTATGTTTTATGAAAAAAATTTAACTGTCAAAAAAATTTAAATATGTATTATGTTCGGT
The DNA here is from genome assembly GCA_007258455.2 of Sequoia sempervirens. NCBI lineage: Eukaryota > Viridiplantae > Streptophyta > Pinopsida > Cupressales > Cupressaceae > Sequoia > Sequoia sempervirens. The sequence continues at coordinate 18,718 of VDFB02115100.1, forward strand.
GTAAACAAAATGCTATAAAAAAATGTTGTTGAAAAATAGTAAAAATTTGTGTTATGTTCTTTTTTTATAGGTAAATGCTGTCAAGGGGATAGCTCCTGAAAAATACGTTCAAAAAATGCATACTGAATCCACCAGGGGTGCATCGACACAAATAAAGCTTTCCTTCTAGCCTAATATGCAACATCACAAAAATGGATGTGACCACAGATTATACCTCCAAAATTCCTTCTTTCTTTAAGGATCTTAGGGACATTGGGTGTTTTTGTTTTGAAGGTGGAGATTTCTTTTTCTTCACCTCCGTCTAAGCCTGTTGGTCATCCAAGGAAGGATGTTGGCCCAAGCACGAATCCGCCAGCAAGGAAGAACCAGGGTTGCAATCCACCGTAGTATCCACCAAAAGCGAAGAAGACACAAAATTAGAGACTTCCAAAGATAGAGGAGTCATGCTAGCATCATCTTGATTTGAATCAAGCTTTGGCACCTGAACATAGCAGTCTTCCACAGCCGAGTGGGGGGGACCAGAGCCGAAGCAATTTTCTGTAGTGTGGGAGTGGAGGCACTAGCATTCTTTACAGAAGGTGAAACAACATAATGTCTGGAATCAACCCTAATCCGCCATGAGGGGTTGTTGTTTGGGGTAGCACTAAAATTCACCCCAAAATGTCTTTTACCACACTATGCAGTGACATGTTCTATAGCAAAGCAAATTCAACACCTAAATGCAATCTTTTCATAATCTATCAGTTGGCGCCACCTTCTTTTTCCAACTTTGAGAAATATTTCTGCTGGGAGGCCATTTGAAACATCCATTTCTACACATAGGTGAGCAAAAGTCAAATTTTCATAGTTGAATATTTCATTAGAGAGACCATGGTATTTCCCCAAGCTGTTTCCAATTGCTTTTAGATAGTCAATTTCTCAAAACTATAATGGGAGGTAAGGTAAACAGACCCATAAAAATGCAGACGAAAATGACTCTGTGCATGGATCAAATGAAGGGGACCAGGGTTTCATGTACAGAAAATCCCCTTGGAAGAACCAAGGCCCTATTTTTAACACCATTTCCTTGTCATCCATAGATTCAAATTCAAGGATAAAAAACCCTTTCACACATGGGTAGATGCTGATTTCATCTTCTAGATATTCCTTCTAGTTTGCCTCAATCCATGAATGGAGGTCACATAATTTAGGCCATCTAGACTGATCTCAGGGGCAAAAACTTGCCGAACGATGAATGGAGGATGCAAAGAGCCCCTCTATGAGGCCTGATAGGCTCTTCTTCTCTCTTGGTTGGGGATAAACTAGTAGACAACGATCCCAGGGAGAGCCCTAGCCCATGAATGTCCTTAAGCGGAGAGGAAGGGCGGGAAGCAAGGGCATCAGCAAAGCTTTTCCACCTGCAACCTTCATAAAAATCTTGTTCATAATATCTTTTCATAAATTTAATGAAATATTATCATATATATTCCTTCTTAAGCTTGCATATACCTCTTTTATATCTACATATATCTCTTCTATCACTACTGGTGTATATGATTTTATCTACATCACTAAACATGCTTCATTACACAATTTTCTTTCTTATTATATTCCCATATCTATGTGAAATGATTTATCCCTTTGAATAGAGTTCTCCTTTCAAAAAGGCATGACCATTTGTTAAGAAATGATTATTTCTTTTAAACTAATTCCCAATCCTTTTTATTTTCTGTTGTTTTCTTTAAATTCCTTTCATTAACATAAGCACTACCTTTGTAAATGAATCACTTGTTTTAATAATGAATTGCTACTTTTAATAATCATTTCTCCTTTATTATTAATCACTTCCTTATTATTAATTGTTTCCTTTTTAATGAAATTTACCTTTATTTATCATAAGTGTTTCCTTCAACTCATTTATGGATCGCCACTCTTTAAATAACTTAAAGTCTTCCCTTTAAATCACTTTAATCACTACCTTTTTGTTCTTCATTACTACATTTTTTTGCTTCTTTATTACTACATTAAAATATATTCATTGCAAATTGATCATTAGTTATCTTTCTTGGGAAATTTCATTAATATATAAATATATATCTTTGTCTTGGTCAAAAAAAGAGGCTAGTCAAGAACATGATATTTAAATTATATCTGAGGTCGACAAGTAAAATGCAAAGTAGAATTAATTTAAATTATATTTCACACACACACACACACACATATCTCCTTGGATGATCTCCTTATATATGTATTATATCTTCATTGCTTCATGATTACTTGATCTCCTCATTTCAATAAATGTTCTTCATATATATCTTATAATCACTCCATGAAACAGACTTATGTCTCCTTTATTCATTCCTTGTTGCATCTCTTTCCTTGTTGGTCAACTCTTTCTTTTGGTTGTTTCAAAAATCTTGCTACCTTGTTAGGTGACTTCAATGAAGAATCATTTGACATCAATGACAACAATCTTGGACAATAAATTTTTTCTTGACATCAATGACAACATTCTAACAATATCTCATACACCTTTGATATCAATGACAATCAATTCCAACACAAAAAAATTATCTTCAAATCTTGACATGAGGAAAGTTGAATATATGGTTATGTGCAGGATCATGATGGGCCAAAAAGTGGAGATATGATGGATATTTGTAGGGTATGTGGCTGACGACTTTTTTTTTACCCAAAATTCATGAAAAAAAAAGGGTTTCTAAAGGAGATTCTCAACTTTCCACCAATATAAATTATGCTTTGAATTTAATTTAATAAATTATTATTATTTATTTTCTATTTGAATTACAACTAAAGTCCTGATTGATAGGCTAATTGAAAAATATCTATAGCTTTCAAACAATATCACATTTTTTGAATCCAAAACATGCATCACATTCTACACTTTGCATACTATAGGATTAAATAAAAAAAATTGAATTTCATGAAGTTTTGACCAAGTTAAGGTGGTCAGACATAAGTGTTTTTATATTTTTTTAAAGTTGTAATAAAAAATTCATAATTAATTATTTACTTGGAAAAAAATTACAAAAAAATATGCATCACATCTGAACATGAATCCTCTACTTAAATATCAAATATTATAAAAAATATTATGATTTTATTGTGGTTAGGGTGGTCAGACAAACACCTACTTCTTATTTTTCCCTGAAATTTAAGTACTACTGCATTGAAATTTCAAATTTTCAGCAAATATAATTTTTTTTAAACTAAACCTAGTATTTTAGAAACTACATTCAATTTTCTATAGATTCTATTCATACATATTTTTGAAATAATATAGATAACCTATTCAAATTTTTACGTCAAGTTTCCTAACTCTAATTTTTTTGAATTTTTTGCCACTTAAGGGCCTGCTTTTTCCATGATGATCCTGCACATACCCATATTACTAATGTGCTCCCACCTTGCATCTTTAAATTGCATTCCTCTCCATTATGCTCTAACCCTATCAATAGTTCAATCATGAAGTTTCTTTGCATTCTTGTCTTAGATTGCTTCTAGTTCCAAAAATATTTATCCCTTATTATCCATCAATAGATGTTTTTCCTTGTGTAGCTTACATCTAATAACTCTCTTGAGGAAAGAGACATGAAAAACTAGGAGAATCTTTCAAGAGGAGAAAATTTCAAGCTTGCCTACCATCTACCATATTCATCACATTGATGCATAAGGGCCATACAATTTTGTGCCCAACTTATGACCTTTTCAAGCAAGGATGACTACTTGTAATGCATTAGTTATGAGATGACCTAATCACCTTCAACTTCAAAGGTATTCTCAAACTTATGATGATGTTTCATACAATTTTTTTCTTGATGCAAATTGTCATTAAGGGCCTTGAGAACTTTATCTCATTACAAAGGGAAGTTACCAATGAATGAGACCTTGGAAGAACCTAGAACATAAGTAGCAAAAAAGGGCAAGGGCTAACCATAGAGAGCCTCATACAATGTAATTTTGGGTGCAATGTGATAAGTGGTGTACACCATTTAGCTAGTGGTAACCACTTGGCCCATTTCCCTTGTTGCTTTAACACAAAACATATTAGGTGAGTTTTTAACCATTTATTTACAACTTTTGTTTGGCCAGTAGTTTGAGGATGATATGTTGAATTCAAGTTTATATGAGTGGCTTACAAATTGAATAGTTCTTGTTAGAAAATTGTTACGAAGGTGGGACACTGATCATTGATAATAGAGTAGAGAAAACCATGAATATTGAAGACTATATTCAAGAAGTGTTGTGCTATGACTAGTACTATGAAGGAGTGGGTAGGCATAAAAATGAGCACACTTTAGTGTAAAAGAATAAAAGAGTTCAAGATTCCTATATGTGGCAAAGTTTTCAACTTTTTCCTATTAATGCTAGATAAGACCAAATAAATTGTATATATATTTATTATTTTATGATGAAGATCATTAAATTGTTTTAGCCTTATTTAAATTATCTTCCATAGTTAAACTAGGTCTAGACAAGAAAGGATATTTGGGAATAAAAGATGAGAATTATAAGAATTACAAAAGCAATATATGAATAACATATACAAATAGTAAATTAAAGGTATAAGGAACCTTGAAACCAAGCTACGAAGCTCATTAGCACTATTAATTTTCTTTTTGTGGTATATTGTCCTTGATGACAAAACTAATTGGTGATTGGCATTGTGATACTTGGTGCTCTTTGTATTCAGTTTGGCATATTCAGTATTTTGTGGACCATGCTTTGGATTGATGCATTTGGGTGCATTTATTTATCATATATTGTGGTACTGATCATGTTGAGCTTCATGTGCAGATAAAATTTAGTTTTCATATTTAGGTGGCATTGGTTTTTAGGTGATATCATGGATTAGTTGATTTCATTTTGACAGATTGACACTTCTTTATTGCAAATTAGGTATATTATTTTAATTTATCATTATTAGGTTGATCATGGCATCATGGACAAGATTCATTTGACTAGGTCTTGTTATACCTTGCATAACTACCCCACTTTGATCTGGATCAAAATGGGTCCCACTTTTGTCTTTTCCTTTTTCACCTTTAGTTTTCTGTCTTAGGTGTTTTCTTTCAAAGTTCTGTCGAAGGAGGAACTGGGACCAATATTGGACTTGGAAATTCCTTCTAAGTTTTGGTCTTGTTTCATCCTCGGTTCTGGTATCTGACTATTCTTTTCCTTCTTCCTTCATTCTTTGTCGGAGTCGGGTCCGGGTCCGGGTTTGGAATGTTGAACTTTCTTAAAGTTCCTCATTTTGGTTCCACCCCAGGTCCGACCCCACCCTTTTCTTTCCTCTTTGTTGGTCTTGGTATTTTTGTGTCCTTTGCCTTAGGTTTTTTTCCTTTTGTGGCCTTTGGCATTTTGTTTCCCTTTGTTTTGGTTGTTTGTTTTGGCAGACCCGGGGCCAGAACGGCTTCCGAACTTGGAACTTTTTCCAAACTCTATTTTTTTTCCTTCCCGGGCTCTGGTTCTGCCTCTTTGGTCTTTTCTGCCTTGCGTATCTTTTTCTGTTGTTCTGAAAACTGGAACTCTCTGAACCCCAAAACTTGGAAAAGTTTCTGGTTTGGGTTTGGTTCTGGTCCCGATTCTACTTCGTCCCATTCTTTTACTTTTTGTTTCTTTTTTTTTTTTGCTTTGTCATGGGGTTTTCCTTCCCCTTTTCTCTTTCTTTCTGTTCCTTCTTCCTCCATTGCATGACGTCGGAGGTGGGTTTGAAACAGAATCTGAACCCGGAACTTGGAAAAGTTTCTAGTTCAGATTTGGTTCCAACCCCGATGCCACTTGGTTCATTATTTTGCTTCGGCTTTGCATTTTGGGTTTCCTCACGGACGCGGAGCTGGGACGGGGTATGAACTTGGGAATGGTGATTACTTCCCTGGCTCGTTCCAGACCTGAGTCTGGTCTCGAGTCCAATTTTCTTTTGGCTCCACCCCTGCCAGTTTTTGAGGTGAGGGATGTTGTTTGAGGGTCATGTTTTGTCCCAATCCCGGTTTTGTTGGGATTCATCCAATCTTACCCTCTCGCCCCACTGGTTGAGTTAGACAAGAACTCTGGTCGAGGGATTGGGGTCTTGCCGACCCAACTGGGTCCCCACTAACATATTTTGTGCCTTCTGTGTAACATGTTGAGTGTGACATAACGTCTCACCGACCGAGGTAAGGTCACTGTGACAAGGAGGAAGCTCAGTGAGAGTGAAATAAAATCGGCAAAAGGTCTTTCCAATACACAAGAGTCTCGATGACATGCAAGTGGAGTCACCATAAGTCTTGTCGACAAAGGTTCCCTAGGGCTTTTCAGGGAAGATTTAGACTTTCGCCATAGGGTCTAGGTGACCATGGGGAGCTACACCAAAATAGAATGAACTCCTCACCGAGAAAACAAAATTCCACTATAAGATCTCCCCGACTCATGAGGGTCACACTGAAACAAAGGGAAATTAGAAAGACTCTAGAAGTATAAAGGGGTTTGATGAAAGGTCTTGCCGACCGGTGATAGAGGTGGCTTCGGGGTGGCTATGGACATGCGACAAGAGGTCTCACCGACTGGAGAAAGTCTCACCGACTAGTGCAAAGGGGAGTTCAGTGTAAATGTCTCACCGACTCAAAAGGGTCTTGGTGACAACGAAATTCGGCGAAAGGAAATGAATGCAGTGGGAGGTCTCGCCGATGACCCAGGGTTACGCCGATGACAAGGATTGATGAAAGATTGTGATGTCAGTATAGGGTCCCACTGAAGAAAAATGAGCTCAGGGAGAACAAATGAATGTTGTCGTAGCTCTCACCGATCGGAGGAAGTCTTATTGAAATAAAGAGGCATCAGCGTAGCTGTTCGAGTTCGCTAAGAAGTCTTGGTGACCCTGAGCTATCTTCCCGATGGAATCAAATGATTCGGCAGAGAAAGGAGATCTCGACATAAGGTGTTGGTGAAGAGGAAAAGTCTCACCAATATGAAGGAATATTGGCATAATCTCTTGCCAATTCGGTAGGGTCTGGCCGAAATGAAACAAAAAGTCGCCAGAGGATGGTTGGCTCGGTGTGATGTCTCACTGACTCATCAAGTTCATTCTGAAGCAAAAAATAGAAGCTTGATGCTTTGCTTCCATGAAAGCGGTCAGCGTACAAAGCGAGCAGAGAGCGAAAGGTAGAGGATAAATTCATGAGTCAAATGGACAGCTGTGACCACTGCTAGTGAGGAGGTAGCTTGGCATTAATGGCGATATTTTGGGGTACTCAAAGCAGCTCCGCTGGAGGTCAAAGGTGGACACAGAGGCGTTGAAGTTATGGTGATAGGTGTAAAAGATCTGCAGATCTTTCCAGGGATGATCTTTACCAGCAGAGATGGTGAGGAGGGCGCATTGAATGCAAAGCTGACTCCCTTCAAAGATCTGGGCGCCAACTTCCTGACACCACGCGATATTTTGTAAACCCTAAAAGTGGGTGCTGACTTTCTCTTTGGGAGAAGATATATATATGGCATGCTTGCCTTTTTCAGAGAGAGGTCCAAAAATTTCTAGGTTTAGTGAACTGTTTAGAGCTAGAATTGTTAGGAGTTAGTCAACTAGCAGAAGGAGAAAGATTTGCATCTTGATTCTGAGTAATGAGAGCTTCTCTTGTCTTCTTGGTTAGCAATTAGGTTTCAATATAGGTGGTAATGTATTTCCAAAGTTCTAGTGAAGATGGAAGCAGTCTGAAGATACAAGTTTTTTGTACACTAGTGATTCTGCCAGATTTGTAAATGTTGCTTATCTATCTAACCCACAGTAGAAGCAACCAGATTCAAATCTACTTCATATTTTGGTCCAAAACGGTATTTATTTGACATTAATCATTTGATTTTGAAAGATTTTAAGTAATGAAATTTCATTTTTATCTTTTATTTAGATGGTAGTTTATAATCAATTGTTAAAATCAACACTGTCAATGAATGCAACTATGTGTTGATCACTAGTTAACTTCGTTCTTCAGTTTTAGGTTAGCAAATTCCTTGAAGTTAGCAAAGTCTGGTTAAGGTTGAATGAATTATTGTTCATTTCTATTTCAACACCCAGATCCATCTTTTTATATTTCTTTAAAACCCTTGGTTAGTATAGGATTTATTTCATGTTTGATCTTGGAGCAATCCAGAAGCCCAAAACCAGCAGGCCCCTTGAATATTACTATTGCATTGGCCACTGAGCAACATCAGCACAGTTGAGACCCAACTACCAAGACCTTGGGAGGTAAGGTATCCATGTGATCATATTTCTCTTTTAGGAGAAGCAGAGTAGCAACATTCTGTTTAGCACTGTTGTGGTGCCAAAATCACCATCAACAGGAAAACTGGCGCTAGAAGGAGGGCCTAGAAGGGAAAGCTAGATAAAACTGGATCATCCTTTTCAGAAAGACCCCATAGAGTTCTTCAATCAACTGGGAATCCATCATCTTTTATAGAACTCAAGAGCCCAACAAGACATAAACATCACAGAGTTGGGGTAACCATTATTCCACCCTTATTAGCTCCGCTCACTCCACCAGGATTTTCACCCATACCTCAGTGGATACCCATTAATGCACCTGCTAATTCATCTCAATTGTCATTACAGCTAGTTCAACCCATACAACAGCTGGCTCAACCACCACCACCGCCACCAATGGAATTTTTCCAAAATAATCCCTCTCCATTGGGGACTATTCCTGGAGGTTTTCTCGACCTGCCCAAAGAACCCTAAGAAATTCGGCCCTAAGTATTTTCATGGTGAATCAAGGAGTGCTGAAGAACACATACATGCTTTCAAGGATGCATGTACCCAAGCTCAAATAGCTCATCATGATGTGGTTTGTAGGCTATTCCCTTATTCCCTCGGAGACATAGCATATAACTGGTATCTTAATCTTCCTCAAGGCTCTATTATGTCCTAGACAGATTTGGAAAATGCTTTTATCAATCAGTTTAGAGTCTATGTGGACCCAGCTCTTCTGTATCACCAATTCGATACCATAAGAAAGGAACCATGTGAATCTTTTCCTTTATTCAATACTAGGTTCCAAAGAATGTATAGGAGGCTGCAGGATCCCTATCTAGTTACCGAGGACAGTGCCATTCAAGCATACTTTAGGGTTATAGACCCTTTGTTGGGATTGTTCTTACAAAGAACTTATCTGCCAGCAGATATTGATACCCTGTACAAGGTTTATCATTTAGCCATTAAGTTGCAGCAATAGACTAACTTTCAACCAGGTTGGGGGGGAGTTTTTCCTTTAATCCGATATCAGATGCCTAGTACACCCCCTTTATTCAATACCGTTCCAGGAGTGTCTCCTTCCCACTATGGGCCTAGGTCTGAATTGCAGACTCAACCTCCTGTCACATTCTTTGCTACTGGAACTTTTGATCTCTTTCAACAACCACAGGTTCCTTCAAGTTCTCACGGTCTTCATAACCAAGTTGGAGCCACAAGCCATGTTGATCAGCCACTTATTGCTAAGGCTGTTGAAAGTGAAAAGACTACTTAGCTTACCAATGAAGTAGAAACCTTGAAGAAAACATTGTCCCAAGTCACTAATGATATGGCTCAACTTTGTTTGAACCCCTCTCAAAACTAAGGGAACTACCCTAATCAGAACAACAACAACCAGGGTACCTACCAGAATAACAATAACTACAACCAAAGAGGTTACCAAAACCAAAATAGAGGGTACAACCAGAGGCTGAATAATAACAAGCAATGGAACACAGGGCCTAATAATGGTGGATTCCCTCACAACTATTAAGCAAATGAGGAGAGGTCACATACTGCAAACGTGGCTGACCTCAACTTCATGACCAACTAGTGCAGGCTGCATAATACAACAACTCATTCTGAGGTGAACTTCCCAGAACTGGAGAAGATGGTCAAAATGTCACATGAAGATGCCCACACATTCCAGGGGAATTCACATAGAGGAGGTGACTCAGCAGATACTACAATGACTTATGAGCTCTTTGAGGAGGAGCCCTCATTCCCAAGGCAAGAGGAGAATGAACAAGAGGAGGATTCATATGATGCCCAAGCTTTTCAGACAAAGGGAGGACACTTGCTAAGAAATCAAAGTAAGGGGCCATTCACTACATCAACACCTCCTAACTACATGGTACCCCCAAATCAAGGCGCTGATAACAATCCTCCCCCACCAAAAGGCCCACCTGATTTCCATGGCAAGGGTGATTCCTTTGGTATTTACAAAGGTACTACCAGTTCTAACCTATAATTTGATATTATTGCTGAGATGCAGAGACATAAAACTTCTTTGTCATTCTTTGACATTTTGAAGTGGTGCCCTGCCCAAAGGGAAATAGTGCTAAAATCCTTAGAGCATGCCAACAAGTTGAAAGGAAAGAGTAGGATAACACCTGCTAGGGACGTGAATGCAACCTTATACAGAAACAAGGTAGGTACTCCACCCTTCCTTTTAAGTTTAAGAATTTTCGGGAAGAATCTACACAACTGTTTATTGGATTCAGGAGCTTTAGGAAATGTCATGCCATTTTCTGTGTGTAAGAAGTTGGGATTGGACCCCATTTAGACAAATAAAAAGGTCATTCAACTCGACAAAACAGAGATCAATGTGGTGGGGGAATTAAGAAACATACACGTTCAAGTAGGATTAGATCCTAGGATCCTAACAAACATAGACATCCAAGTGGTAGACATTCCTAAAACTTATGGTATGCTACTAAGTAGAGATCTGATGAAGAGCCTAGGAGGATACCTTTCCCTTGAATTTTCACATATGTGGCTACCATGGAGAGGGATCCCTACTCAGATGAGGATTGAGAGTGAGCCTCGCCTCAAGCATATCATTACTGAATATGATTTCCACAATGAGGTAGCCTACTTCGAAACTAGGATAGGCGTGTATTAAAAAGAAGCCTTAACCTTTTCTATTTTTGATCCTAAATAATTGCCCATACAAAAGCCCCATGACCTTGTAACTAATGAGAACCAACAAGCTTTGATCATAAAACTGCAGCAGGATCAGTTGGTCTTGGGGGAAAATGTAGATTTACAAAGTCTCCTGCTTCCCAATTGGTGCAGGGTACACTATCAAAACCACTCTGAAATAACTTGTCAACCCTGCATTGACATTTTAAAACATGTTTCCCAAGCTGAGGAAGTTGGCACAAGTTTCCCTAAGACCATTCTAGACTGCTTCCCATTTGAGTCCAAGGAAGTGACCATGTTAACTAGGGATATAACATTTGCAAAAGAAATCCCTCTTCAAATTGAACATACCCTAGACACACGCCCAAATCAGCATACTGATGAGGAGCAGTCCCAAGATTTTCTTGACACCCCTGCACTCACGGATATACCAAAACCCAAGGGGTTAACCCAAGAGATAAATAAATATCAAAAGGATAAACTTGGGCCACATGATGCATCTAAAAAGGGATTGGGAAGTATTCCTGAGAAACCTAGTAAACAACCATCCCCTGTGTTTAATTCAAAAGAATCAACCCCTACTTGTGATAAGTTGTGGACCCTTACCTTCGATGGATCTAAGTCCAAGACTGGTTGTGGTGTTGGAATTGTGCTAACCATCCTGAAAGGGAAAAATTTATTTGCTTCTTACAGGTTGCAATTCGGATGCACTAATAATGTAGCTGAATATGAAGCTCTGGCATGGGGATTAATGTTTGCACACAAGAAGAAAGTCACAGCCTTGATGGTTAAGGGAGATTTAGAAGTGGTTGTTAAGAAAGTGCGCAACCAGTACACCTACCACAATAAAAGGCTGGCAACATATAGAAATAGGGTATGGAATCTGATCGAAGACTTTGATGCCTTTGGGATTAGTTTAATCCCTAAAGAAGAAAATCAGGTGGCCGATTCTTTGGCAATCGCTGCAAGCACCTTGGAACCTATGCAAGGCTCCAAGTTTAAAATATTTTCAGTTGAACTGATGTCCACCCCAGTTGTTCCTGACAATATCAAGAACTTTCAGGTCTTTGAGGATGATCGGCACATTCTGGCTTTCTTAGCCAGCTCAGATGTCTTTGAGGGGAAAATTATTGATGAGTCTAATAAAGATTAAGGGGATTTGAACCCTAAAGAATGTGATACAGAAGGGGTGCTTAATATGAAGAGTAATAACATTCCCAAGGGAATGGTTGCTCTAGAGAGAATCTTTGATTTAGACCCAAGGGCTCGAAAGAAGGCATTAGCTGAAGAAAAGGGAGGTGAATATGAGACAGTTAACCTAATTGACTCGGGTCCTAAAAGGAATGTCTACATAGGGAAGGCCTACCCTGAAGCAATCAGGGAAGACATATTGAGGGAACTTAAGAAAGATATTGCTACTATAGCTTGGGGATATGAGGACCTCCAGACATTTGATGCTTCGGTTATGACACACTATTCCCTTAAATCCCGAAGCTAAACCTTTCAGACAGAAGCAGCACCCTATTAATGCTTTGATTGAACCATTGATCTATAAAGAGGTTCAAAAATTGCTGTTAGCAAGGATAATCTTCCCTATGCGCCATTCAACATGGGTGGCTAACTTAGTCTCAGTTCGTAAGAAAAGCAGGGAGATTAGACTATGCGTTGACTTTAGAAATTTGAAGAGCCTCAGAGAAGGATAATTATCCACTTCCTTCTCTGGATGAGGTTCTGCAGACCATCAACGGAGCACAGATGATGTCATTCTTGGACAGTTACTCTAGATATAATTAGGTTATGGTCAACTTTAAAGATAGGATGAAGACGGCTTTCACTACCAAGTGGGGGACGTTTGCATATAGGAGGATGCCCTTTGGTTTGATAAATGCTGGAGCAACTTTCCAGCATGCCATGGATATAGCTTTCAAGGATCTGACTGGAAAATGCATTATTGTTTACATTGATGATTTGACAGTATTCTCCAAGGATAGATTGAATCATGCTGTAGACTTAGCCAAAGTTCTTGAAAGGTGCATCCAGTATGGAGTCTCCTTAAATCCCAAAAAGTGTCTGTTCAGAGTTTCTGAAGGGAAGTTCTTGGGACACATAATTTTAGAAAAGGGAATATCCATTGACCCAGAGCATGTTGAGTCCATTCTCAAGATAGCCATGCCAAGGAGCAAGAAGGAGATGAGATCCTTTGGAAAGATCAACTTTGTGAGGGAGTTCATCACAGGCTTTGCAGAAATCGTGAAGCCCTTGAACGAGATGATGAAGAAGGATGCCAAAATAGAGTGGAGTGATGAGGCGAAGGCAACATTTTCTCAAGTCAAGCAATCCATATCGGAAGCTCCAGTCCTCACTAGTCTTGATTATTTGAGGTTGTTTTACATCTACTCTTTTTCCTCTGAACATTCGTGTGTGGCTATATTAACTCAACGAGGAGAAGAGTTAAAGGAGAGGCCAATTGCTTTCATGAGTTCTCCCTTCAAAAATGCTGAAATTAAATACCCACTTCTTGAGAAGCAAGCTTTTGCGCTAGTCCGAGCTGTTAAAAAATTCAGGCACTACATCCTCTGAAGTCAGATCATTGCTGTTGTCCCTGATGCTGCTATCAAGTCTCTATTGATGCAGAGCAAACTGGGAGAAAGAAGAGGGAAGTGGATGGCCATCTTACAAGAGTTTGATTTGGAGATACGTCCCATGAAATCAGTCAGGGGTATGGGTTTATCTCAGTCCATGGCTAATGCTGGTAACAACGTTATTTGTCAACAATATACTACCCAGTCCTTCTCAAATGACCCATGGTATGCTGATCTCATTTCTTTCATGCTCAATAACCAGTGTCCGGAGGGAATGAATGCCACTTAGAGGAGAGCCCTAAGATTGAAAATCTCATACTATATGTTTAAAGGAGGGCTCCTACATAGAAGGAATTTCAAAGGAGTGTACTTAAGATGCCTTGATCATCAAGAGGCTAAACATGTGATCTCTGAGTTTCATGGGAAACATGGCATAGGTCATGGGTCTAACGATTCATTAGCACACCAGATCCTCCGATCTAGTTACTACTAACCCTGTGTATTCAAGGATGCCCATTAGCATGTGAGAACATGGCACACATGTCAGATTGTTGCACTAAGGGAATGCCATGCAACCATGCCATTACAACCCGTTTACAAGGTGAGGCCCTTTGCCTAATGGGCATTGGATTTTATTGGGGTTATCAACCCAAACTCTATTGTAGGGCATAAATTCATCTTGACTGCTACTGACTACTGCACAAGGTGGATAGAGGCCATACCTTGCAAAAATAGCACAATGAAGGTAGTGATCAAGTTTCTCACCGAGTGCATCACTACAAGGTTTGTAGTACCCTTCGCTCTGGTATGTGACAATGGTTCTGATTTCTCCTCTGTAGATTTTATTTCTTGGGCCTATGATCACAAGATTGTCTTGAAGTATTCATCAAATTATTACCCACAAGGTAATGGAGTTGCAGAGTCTACCAATAATAATCTTTTAGGGGTGATTAGGAAATTGTTAGAACATAACCCTAGAGACTGGCATACCCAGCTGTGATTTGCACTATGGGCAGATAGGACTCGGATTAAGGCTACCTTGAACACCTCACCATTCAAGCTGGTATATGGCCAAGAGCCCATCTTTCCCATTCATTTTCAAATACCTATCCTTGAGTTCATGCATAAGTTTTACCCCAGTGAAAATATGATAGAAGTTAGATTAGCTGCTTTGTTGAAATTAGAAGAACAAAGAGATGTTGCATTACAGCAATTCTTTAGGCATCAGGTTGTTGTCAAATGTTGGTTTGACAGAAGAGCCAAGATAAAAGATTTTAGGATATAAGACCTAGTGCTCCTATGGGACAAAGCCAATGAAAATAAAGGCAGTCATCAGAAATTCGACAAACTTTGGCTAGGTCCTTATCAAATTGTTGAGATCTTAGGAGAAAATGCTTTCTGATTGAGTAGTTTAACCGGAGAACTTGTCCCCTTGCATATCAATGGACAGTTTCTTAAGCACTATTTTGAATCATGAGGTTGGCGTTTAGTTTGGATAGGTAGAATATTTATATAAATAATTTCTGCTTGTAATTAATCTATGTATAATCTGCCATTCTTTGTGTAAATAAGGTGGCTCTTGTTTGTAAATAGTTTGTTGTTTTGTTACTTTTCTTCTTGTTCTTTCTTTCTGTTTCCTTTGTTCTTTGTTTTTGTTTTGGGTTTTGTTCTTCGGGGTTGATCTGTTTCTTTCCATTTTGAATTGTGGGTTGTTGTCTAAAGCCTGCTTTGGTCATTAGGAGAGAAGTGGTTTAGATATTTTTTAGGTCCTCTGATTGGAAGATTTTGTCCTCAATTCGTTGTTTCATGCTCATTTTCAATAAAGTTGTGGAAAGTTTTAAAACAAGGTGCCAAGTAAGTAACTCTCATCAACTCCCCTGAATCTATCACAAATTATCAAGATCATCTCCTCTTATGAGGGTATATTTGTCCTAGGACTATGGTGTTGTAATATTTGAGTGAAAAATCTGATCTCCCAAGTGTTGTTATGAGGTCCATGGTAGTTTTCAACCCAGATTAGATGTTAAACATTTGACATATTAAAAAAAAAAAAAGAGAATTAAATAAGATATCTGAAACTCCAAAAGAAAAGAAAAGAATTATCAAAAGAAGATGAGTCGATATGAATGGGTGATTCTAGTATCTACGAGGGGCTATGGGCGCTGGCTAGTAGTAGAGCAATGCTATGGGAATAGAAGTATCTCGCGTTGGGGCTATGGATGCCTGGCCCGGCGGTGAGAAGCGATGCAGGATATCATTGTAGAAATAAACTCATGTAACCAAATCTTACATTGTTCTCCGGAAGCCGGATAGAAAACTTCATAAGAAGCTAATAATGCACAATCAAGCACACACATAGATTAGGAATTGTGGATTGATTGACTTACATCCCTAAGATTCACAAGCTCTACCTTACTTGTTATAAGCCCCATTGGCGGAGTTGTCCCATTCATGAACCAAAGAGTTACGGGTAGGCCAGATCCTTGAATTCTTGAAAATGGTTAAACATTTTTCTAGCCAAGTCACCATTTGTTATGCCTTGCATAACCACCCACTGATGGATCAAAATGGGTCCCCTTTTGTCTTTTCCCTTTTCACCTTGGGTTTTCTACCTTAGGCATTTTCCTTTCAAATTTCTGTCGGAGGTGGAATCGGGACCAATACCGGACTTGGAAATTCCTTCTAAGTTTTGGTCTTGTTTCATCCCCGGTTCCGGTTCCAACTATTCTTTTCCTTCTTCCTTCGTTCTTTGTCGCAGTTGGGTCTGGGTTCAGGTTTGGAATGTTGAACTTTCTTAAAGTTCCTCATTTTGGTTCTACCCCAGGTCTGACCCCGCCCTTTTCTTTCCTCTTTGTTGGTCTTGGTATTTTTGTGTCCTTTGCCTTAGGCTTTTTCGTTTTGCGGCCTTTGGCATTTTGTTTCACTTTGTTTTGGTTGTTTGTTTTGGCAGACCCGGGGCCGGAACGACTTCCAAACTTGGAACTTTTTCCAAACTCTGTTTTTGTTCCTTCTCGGGCCCCAGTTCTGCCTCTTTGGTCTTTTCTGCCTTGTGTATCTTTTTCTGTTGTTTCGCCAGACTCAAAATTGGAATGATTTCCGAACCCCGAAACTTGGAAAAGTTTCTGGTTTAGATTTGGTTTTGGTCCCGATTCTACTTCGTCCCGTTCTTTTACATTTTGTTTCTTTCTTTTTTTTTTTTTCTTTGTCGTGTGGTTTTCCTTCCCCTTTTCTCTTTCTTTCTGTTCCTTCTTCCTCCTTTGGATGACGTCAGAGGTGGGTTTAGAACAGAATCTGAACTTGAAACTTGGAAAAGTTTCTGGTTCAGATTTGGTTCCAACCCCGGTGCCGCTTGGTTCATTATTTTACTCTGACTCCGCCAGTGTTTTGTTCCTGTCCTTTGCATTTTGGATTTCCTCGCAGACGCGGAGCTGGGACAGGTTATGAACTCAAGAATGGTGATTATTTCCCTGGCTCGTTCCAGACTCAAATTTGGTCCCGAGTCTGGTTTTCTTTTTGCTCCGCCCCCACCAGTTTTTGAGGCGAGGGATGTTGTTTGAGGGTCGTGTTTTGTCCCGATCCCGATTATGCTAGGATTCGTCCAGTCTTACCCTCTTTCCCAATTTTGGTTTTGACCCTGCCTTCACCAGTTTTATATTTATTTTTGATAAGATTGGAGGCATGATAAATATTGATATACCTTACTTGCCTTTGGGAACTAATGGAGGAATCTGTTTTATAGGATTAGGTTTTTTTTGTCTGAAGATATCCCTTAAGGGAGTTTTTTCCAAAGGATCTGAGTTAGACAAGAACTTTGGTCAAGGGATTGGGGTCTTTCCGACCCAATTGGGTCCCCACCAACATATTTTGTGCCTTTGGTGTAACATGTTGAGTGTGGCATAATGTATCACCGACCGAGGTAAGGTCCCAGCGACAAGGAGGAAGCTTGGTGAGAGTGAAAGAAAATTGGTCAAAGGTCCTGCCGATACACAAGATTCTCAGTGAAATGCAAGCAGAGTCACCATAAGTCTTGTCGACAAAGGTTCCCTAGGGCTTTTCGGGGAAGATTTAGACTTTTTCCATAGGGTCTGGGCGACCATGGGGAGCTACACCAAAATAAAATGAGCTCCTCGCCGAGAAAATAAAATGCCGCTATAAGATCTCCCTGACTCATGAGGGTCATGCCGAAACAAAGGGAAATTAGAAAGACTCTAGAAGTATAAAGGGGTTTGATGAAAGGTCTTCCCGAGATTGAAAGGTCTTGCCGACCGACGATAGAGGTGGCTTTGGGGTAGCTATGGACATGCGACAAGAGGTCTC
Organism: Sequoia sempervirens; assembly: GCA_007258455.2. Lineage (NCBI taxonomy): Eukaryota > Viridiplantae > Streptophyta > Pinopsida > Cupressales > Cupressaceae > Sequoia > Sequoia sempervirens. The sequence continues at coordinate 36,517 of VDFB02115100.1, forward strand.
GCCGACTAGAGAAAGTCTCACTGACTAGTGCAAAGCGGAGTTCAGTGTAAATGTCTCACCAACTCAAAAGGGTCTTGGCGACACCAAAATTCAGAAAAAAGAAATGAATGCGGCGGGAGGTCTCGTCAATGACCCAGGGTTACACCGATGAAAAGGATCAATGAAAGATTATGATGTCAGTATAGGGGCCCACTGAAGAAAAATGAGCTCAGGGAGAACAAATGGATGTCGTCGTAGCTCTTGCCGATCGGAGGAAGTCTTATTAAATAAAGAGGCATCGACATAGCTGTTCGAGTTCGTTAAGAAGTCTTAGCGACCCTGAGGTGTCTTACCAATGGAATCAAATGATTTGGAAAAGAAAGGAGATCTTGACATAAGGTCTCGGCGAAGAGGAAAAGTCTCACTGATATGAAGGAATATCGGCATAATCTCTTGCCAATTCGGCAGGGTTTGGCTGAAATGAAACAAAAAGTTGCTAGAGGATGGCTGGCTCGGTGTGTTGTCTCACCAACTCATCAAGTTCATGCCAAAGAAAAAAATTAGAAGTGCAACGCTTTTCTTCCATGAAAGCAGTCAACGTACAAAGCGAGCAAAGAGCCAAAGGTAGAGGATAAATTCATGAGTCAAATGGACAGCTGTGACCACTGCTAGTGAGGAGGTAGCTTGGCATTAATGGTGATATTTTGGGGTGCTCAAAGCAACTCCGCTAGAGGTCGAAGGTGGACATGGAGGTGTTGAAGTTATGGTGATAGGTGCAAAAGATTTGCGGATCTTTCCAGAGACGATATTTACCAACAGAGATGGCGAGGAGGGCGCATTGAATGCAAAGCCGACTCCCTTCAAAGATCTGGGCGCTGACTTCCTGACACCACGCGATATTTTGTAAACCCTAAAAGAAAGTGCTGAATTTCTCTTCGGGAGAAGATATATATGGCATGCTTGCCTTTTTTAGAGAGAGGTCCAAAAATTTCTAGGTTTAGAGAACTGTTTAGAGCTAGAACTGTTAGGAGTTAGTCAACTAGTAGAAGGAGAGAGAGTTGCATCTTGATTCTGAGTAATGAGAGCTTCTCTTGTCTTCTTGGTTAGCAATTAGGTTTCAGTACAGGTGGTAATGTATTTCCAAAGTTCTAGTGAAGATGGAAGCTGTCTGAAGATACAGGTTTTTTGTACACTAGTGATTCTGCCAGATTTGTAAATGTTGCTTATCTGTCTAACCCATAGTAGAAGCAACCAGATTTGAATCTACTTCATATTGTGTTCCATAATGGTATTTATCTGAAATTAATCATTTGATTTTGAAAGCTTTTAAGGAATGAAATTTCATTTTTATCTTTTATTTAGATGGTAGTTTATAATCAGTTGTTAAAATCAACACTGTCAATGAATGCAACTATGTGTTGATCACTAGTTAATTTCGTTCTTTAGTTTTAGGTTAGCAAATTCCTTGAAGTTAGCAAAGTCTGGTTAAGGTTGAATGAATTATTGTTCATTTCTATTTCAACACCCAGATCCATCTTTTTATATTTGTTTAAAACCCCTAGTTAGTATAGGATTTATTTCATGTTTGATCTTGGAGCAATCTAGAAGCCCAAAACTAGTAGGCCCCTTGAATATTACTATTGCATTGGCCACTGAGCAACATCAGCATAGTTGAGACCCAACTACTAAGACCTTGGGAGCTAAGGTATCTGTGTGATCATCTTTCTCTTTCAGGAGAAGGAAAGTAGCAATATTATGTTTAGCACTGTTGTGGTGCCAAAATTGCCATCAATAGGTCTTCCTGGAATTCTATTGGTGATCTTCATGGCTATCTGATAATTCTTTGGTATTCACGGTTATGATATATTATTTTGTACATGGAATTTTGGGTTGGAATTTTATTAATGCTCTTCTTGAAACTTGAGTTTTATATTTCATTTGGAATCATTGGTATATATACACTCTTCAATTGGTTTTATTCATTTCTTATCTTCATGGCCAGATTATTTTGGTGCATATATTAACTTGCTATATATATAGCTTCACAAGGGTTATTGCATTATACATGAGCTGGAGTTTATTGCTTAAAGTTTTTATATTGATACACAATATATGTATTGTGATTGGGTATTATTTCATTATATCTCACCTTACATATTGACTATATTTATTTGATTGGTCATCGAGCTTTATAAGAACTCAACTTAAATGATAAATTGACCTTTTATAAGAGTTTAAAATAAAATCCATTTAAATGGCTATCAGTGATCATAGCATTGTTACTTGTCAACCACAACATATGTATTGACCTTGGGCATACCATTCTTTTATTTATTTTGGGATTCCTATTGCTTTGAGTGAATATATCATTGGTCTTTATAAGGTTATTATCGGCCTCATTATATTTGTAAGGCAATTGACTTTATGTTACGTGCCATTATTATTAGCTTTATCGACAACCATCAGTGTGTTTTGCTAATGATTGTTGGCAGATTTAAATCCATCATTATGTTTGGTAATGATGGATTGGACTCCAAATATTATCAAAAGTTGAAAAGGGTAGTCTAAAGTAATGATGAAATCTAGGGAAAGCTCATTATGTTTGTTTGGTTTTTACTCTAAAGAACTTACAGCGCTGCCATGGAGGATAGAAAGTCATAGTGTACAGCTGGTGCTCGAGCTAAAAGATGGAGGAGTTTTAGAAAGATCATTATGAAGATTTTACATAGAAAGATGGTAATGTTTTGGCCACCATGACAGGTATTAGTGTTTTCAGTTTGGAAGATCTTTTGCTCGTTGAAATATATAACCGACTTTGTGATTGATTTTATTGAGATTTTTTAAATATTGATTACAATTGTGATTAACTTGAGGTTACACTCAAGGGTTTAATTTATCTAGTGATATTCATTGACATATTTTTTGCGATTATACTTAAAAACCCTTAATGGGTATCATGATTAAAAACAAAAACAATATTGTTCATAAAAAAACCTTAGTTATTAGATACAGGTTTTGAAATGAATAACTGTTTGTAAACCTATGTATAAATTGTTGGAAAAATCATGTGACATGGTGATGAGAAGAAAAATTCTGAATAGTATATTGATTAACATTGTGATATCATTCTAAAAAGAAAAGAAGAGGGGTTATCTCGTATTTGATCATAGAGATTTCATGAAATTATTTTGTACTATTTCATTTAGTACACATTTAGTGGGCATTGTTGAAAATCATACATTATTATCTAAAACTCTAAAATAGATGAGTTGATGCTCTTATGAAGTTGGTGCTTCAGAAATCATTATTGGAGTTGGTTCTCCACATTGTAACAGAGTTGGTACTCTTTTGGTT
>VDFB02115101.1:0-26558 GCA_007258455.2 Sequoia sempervirens
CCCTCTCTCTCCACCTTGTTATATAAAATTGAATGATGGTTTTACATGGACTATTGTACAAAGGTGGAACAAAGGTCTTTCTAAATTGGTTTCCCAATCTCACACTAGACTAAAGCGTTTGAGATTGAACAAGGTTGGGTCTAGCATTATCTAGGTTGCACCATAATGTTCTTTTTTGTAGTGGTGGTGGATGGAAGCTAGGTTGCAATTGTATCTCTCTATGTTTCATTTGTTGGGTTTTTTTAGTCCCATATCTCATCGTACTTGTTCCATTTTCCTAATGGTTGATCTATTAATCAAGGGACCAAGCCCTTTCAAAACACATTTCTACCAATATCAAAAACATTAGAGTACATCAATAAGTTCAAATTGATATATTTAATGTTCTTATTTTGTTACATTTTTATTGATATTTAGCTTCTATTTTCACTCTAACTATTTAAGGTGGATGTCTTATTTGAGTTTGAGTTTCATTGCATGTTTATACATCTAACTTCTCTCATTTTAGCTCAAATTTGACATTTTCATAGGACTATACCCATAGCCCACAATCCCATCTTTGAGGTATGTGGGAAGTAACTTCTCAAGGCTAATTATTTACTATTGCATCACATAATTCAAATGGTTGAAAGTTAATTCAAGCTAAGCTATGAAAAATCCTAAGGGTTCTTCTAATATACCCACAAGTACATGGAAGCTTTCAACCCTACACAAATTGTTTGAGGCTTGAGTATTGGAGACAAAATACTCTTCACTTCACAAAAAGCTTTATGAAGACAAAATCCCCAGCACATGGTTTCTAACCTAAAAAGGAAAAAACTACTTGCAAGGGAAAAAATTAGCATAAGCTTCAATATCAAATTTGGTTCAACTATAACTAAAACCACTTTTTGATTACCAAGCTCCCTTTAGAGTGAGGTAAGAGCATATGGTGGACAATATAGATATCCCTAAATTGATAATTTTGCTTGCAAAAAATACCCCTAAAAAAGAGCTCTGATGCCACTTGAAATGCACTTCAAAGATAAAATAAATTTAACACACAAAAACAAGAGAAACATAACACTTTTATGATCTTTACAATGTCACTTTGAGGAAGTAATGTCCATATAGAGCATACACTCCAATTAGAAATGTCCAATATGCCTTCCATTTGGAAAGTCGTTACAATATATTTTTGTTGTCAAATGTAAACTACTACCATCCCATGCACATGGGATAAATGCTTTATTCTAACTAATTGGATAATTTACAAATCATATGCATCCTCCTTTGTTAATACTACCTAAGGGTGACTTACAAAGCATATGTACCCAACTAATACTAACATATAGTAAAATGGGGTTCATAACAATCAATATCATTAAAACCAAACATGCAATATCTTATGAGCTACATGTCCATCAAAATTTACCTAGTTGACAAAATCTAAGGGTCAAAATTGAGGTTGGGGGATAATTTCCTTCTCCAATTCAATATGTGCTCAAATTTAAGGCAAAGTGCTTGAATAATACTTTTTAGAGTAAATGATTTTCCTTTCAATTTCAATATTGTGGTGTCACAATTGCTATGTTTATGATTTTGGTCTTCAATTCCTTGATATCTTTGATAAAGAGAAAACCAAATTGATTGAATTTGTTTTTTGTTATGAGGACTTCTCACCTCTTTCCTAGTAGTGTAACATGCCCATTGTTCTACACAATAACTTTCCTATGTTTTAACCTCAAGTAAATAATTTAAGCATCTAACCATTATGAGCAATAAAAAATTTCCTTTCATATAAAAATATACATGCACATTTGAAATTAAACATCTTTCCAAAAAAATTTCCCATTGCATTATATCAAAGTATTACAACTTTCCAATAAATTGATTTCATAATACATAATAACATGATAACATTTCACTTTTACAATCTTTCCATAGACATGGATACAAAATATACATACTACGCTCCATTGAGCTTACTAGCAATAAATGTAAGAATGGTCCAGGTATCCTCCATCAAATCGTGGTCATCAACTGATGAGGAGAAGCATCACTCAAGCGCTTTTTTGCCAACCTTGGACTAACTGTGATCCCCCGCACATCTACCAAATTGATAGATGGCCCTACCCTTCAATGAAGAGATTGGTTTGGTAACCTCACAATAACATTGACCTCCCCTTTTCAGGGAAAAATTTAAGAAACCCCCCCTCAGCGAAGGTGTAAAATCCTAGCGAATCTTGTATACTTCCTGATAAAAATATTAATTTTAGTGGCAATTTTTTTCGATTTTCGTGAAAAAAAAAGGTCCATTGGTGAATCTTTTCTAATCACTAAAATTTTGTGGAAAATCCTTGCGAAATGCAATTTTTTAAAAACCACTAATTTTTTTCCATTAGCGATTAAAATCTATTTTCAAACCAATAAAATATTTCGTTTGGCGAATTAAACCTATTTTCAAACTAGAAAAAATAAAAATTCATTGGCGAATTAAACCTATTTTCAAATGATTAAGAAAAAAACATTGGCGAATTAAAAATAATATGAAACTAATAAAAAAATGCAGTGGCGAAGTGTCGGTGCAAATTTTCCTAACCTTTGCAAGTCTTTCTTGGTCATCTTTGTAGTCGGTGTGTCGGAGGTTTCAAAAACTTTGAAACTTCAGACTTTGGTTCTAAGGTTCCAAGTTTCAGTGACCACGCAACATTATGGACCATGACCGTTCGATGAATTTTTGATGGGCAGCTGTAGTTGCATTCCGAAAGTATATCTCTCAAGCACTAGAATTGCGAATTGAAACCTGCGGAATTACACTAGAACCGTTAGATTTCCATAAATCAATGGTTGAGATTTTACTAATTATTTAGGTATGTCGGTCATCCTACTCTTGTTTACCGTTTAATATTGCCTAAGTCAGACCAACATATTTTATGACAAAGCCTTAAATCTTAACTCTTTAATCCTGAGGGTCGAGTCTCGTCAACCTAGTGATGTCCCCATTTTAAATTATGCACGTGCATAAAGTTTGTTTTAAAAGAGGGACCGTTCAATGAATTTTCGATGGATGGCTATAGATGCATTTCGGAAGTAAATCCTTGAAGCACTAGACTTGCGAATTCAAACCTCTGAAATAACACTAGAACCGTTAGATTTTCAGAAATCAGTGGTTGAGACATTTAATTCACTCTTTTCAATGCATCGAAGTACTCTACCTTTCATTTATTCTATTGAAATTCTCAATTTGGCTGTGGTACTCGGCGGCGGGGTGGAATAATACCATATGAATAGCCAGAAAAAAATATTGGCGAATTAAACATTGTTTAGTAAGCGAAGGAGGCGTGGAAGTTTCTGTAGAAAGTGAACCAGAGAAACAATGGAGGCCAGTTTCACCTTGACATTGTGGAGGAAGCTAGACCCTCTCGTTGGCAAAGCGTCTGTGAAGCGGTTGCGGGGTTTATTTCTCTTCAAGGATGTGCAGGTGGTGCAAGCAGTTCAATTTATTTTGGGGAATGACTTTGAAAAATTAAAGCACAGATATAGGACCAAAATGGATATTTATTCGTTGTACATGGCTTGGGGTCTGGACTTAGGAGAACTAGTGGATGTAGTGGAAAGTCCTGAAAACTCTAGTTCACAAATATTTTTTAGAGGATATTGAAGGCATTCTGGAATGAGGGATACCAGGAGTGGGGCTTGTTAAGGTTGAAGGCATGGATGGTGGAGGCCCGAAGCTCGCGGATTTAAATCATCTCTTTATTAGGTGGCCAGAAGGACGCACCAAAGATCTATGGTGAGAAGGTGAAGAGCGTGGGTGTCAAGCACTCAAAATCTACGTCGAGCTAATGGAGGTCGAGGAGGTCATAGAGAATCTCAAAGACATCGCTAGAGCATAGATGCGTGAAAAGAAGGGTCTGCGTTCTAGGAAGAAGATGAAGACGGGTAATTCATCGAAGGCATCTGAGTAGTACAAGTTTTTTTAAAAATTTAGATTATTGTACAAATTTTGTCTATGATTTTATTTTTTAGGGGTTATGCCTGGATTTCAGGCAAGTAGATTAGGGATAATTTGATATGTTGGAAATGGAAACTATGCTAGCTAATCAACTTTTTTGGTAGTTGATGGATGGACATAAATCTAAAGTATATTTTATAGCATTAGTTTAAAATTGGAATATTTTTTGGTAGTTGATGGATGAAGATAAATCTAAAGTATATAATAGCATTTTATTTACAGTGATTCTCAGCTTTTATTTTTTTCAAGATAATACAACATTTGGTAACTTGGTTTTATTGGTGAGCATGTTGAAATTTTATTTGCCTTTTACAAATAATTTATGTTTTTAGATAGATGAATTTAAGGATTAAACTATAAAAAAAATTCAACATTTATTTTATAGCATTTATTTAATATGTATGATTAATAAAATCAATAATATTTTAATATAAAAGATTTTATATAAATTAAATATTTTTTGACAGTTAATTTTTTTCATAAAACGTAAAGTGACAGGAATTTAAATGAATAAAAATGTCACAAAATTTTCATATGACAGGTAGGGGTGGCCGTCAAATTCCAGGCCTAGCTGAGAGATAATAATTTTCCAAACTCCACACGTACCGATCTTAATTACCCATCAATCCTCCAGTCATGTCCACTTGCTAAAATCTGCCTGCGATCTTCACTTCATAAATGCACCATTCTTGCCACCTTTCCTATCTTAATTCACCAAAGTCAAGGTTTTGGTGCTTTTCCTAACCTTATTTGCAAGTCTTTCTTGGCCATCTATGTAGTTTATGGGTCAAAAGTTTTGACAACTTCGAAACTTTAGACTTTGGTTCTAAGGTTCTAAGTTTCAACGACCACGAGACATTATGGACCACTACCATTCGATGAATTTTCGATGGACGGATATAGTTGCTATAGCTTTAATGAAACAAGATTTGTAATGATTTCATATCATTTGAGTGGCACTGGTAGTGCTAACTGGAGTCTGGTGATTTTAACAACTTGTCAAATTGAGGTACAATTTGCATGGAGCCAGACATCAATCAAATTAAACATTTTAATTTTTAATTGTACATGTAATGCTTAAGATACACGAATTGACTAAGTTGGTTTTTTGGTTTGTGCGAATCAGGCTGGTAGCGGCACTAGTGGCCCATAATTTATTAAATAGGGTAGGTAATAGTTATAGTAATAATGTGACATTGTAAATTAGTTGTAATAAAATAAATGGTTATAAATTTATAGTAAAGAGTTATTCAAATCAATTTTTTTTCCTTTGACAAATTAAGTATTAATTGCATGCAAAGGTGGAGTAAGTAGCCATTTATCACATTCCATTTGCAAAATTCGAAGTAGTGATAGAAAATTCTAGAAAAGCGAGTTGTGGGCGAGGAGTAAAATGGAAATTTCGCTTGCGTTGGACATGGAGAAGCAACTGCAGGCCTTCAGAGGGGAAATAACCGATAAGTGACTACAAGGGCTGATGAATTCGACCCATCCACTCATTCTCTGGGCAACCAAGCAGGTGGTTGGACCGAAATTTCTGAAGGCTTATCACAGAGCCAAAGCAAATACAAAGATTCTGGCAATGTTCTTAGTAGTCCTTTTGCATATGGGAGTCTCGAAAGAGATAAGCAAAAAATTGACCCAAATGGTCTTCGTGAACACATTGTTGGGTGACATTGACGCAACGCTAGATAATGTGGATGAGAATAGGAAAATTGCCATGCCACAAAACAACTACATGATGCAGATGAGAAGGAGAGATGTAATGAAGTTTCCTTTGGTCTGAACCATCGACCCAGAAGGATTTGAAAAATTGTGGGCAGAAAGGGACCGTAGCATTTTCTTTCTCCTTAGGGCAGCAAAGTTGATGACCAATCTCCTGCGTGGGTAGGCAATGAGATACGTGGAGGAAAGAGGTCTGGCAGAGGAAATTGTAGTGGGTGATGATGATGATTGGGACCTTAGAGATGGGGAAGAATGGCTTGCGAATGATCCCAGGGACCCGGAGGAAAAGGCCAAAAGCCCAACACACCAAAAATGTGGAGCAGACTGCCAGGTGATTGTAAATTGCAAGGCGTACCTAAAACACATAGAGTCAGAGGATGATGATGATGAAGAGGATGATGATGAATGATAAAGTTTGGTTGGGTATGATTTGATCTTTTTGTTGTTGAATAGAAATAGTAATAGTAATAGGGTAATTGAGTCAGTCTTGAGTCTTGGAGTGCCTGTACTTAAATTCAGGCCAATTTTGTAATGAATTTTGTAATGCATGAAAATCTGGGTGGGCTACCCAATCAGGGAAGGTCACTTGACAAAAAAGGCCTTCAGGGTGGTTTTTTGAAAAACAAATACTCATGTAATCCTTTTTTGATAATCAATAGAGGGTGTTGCCCCTAGTAGTGTTTTACCTAGCAAAAAAAATAATTGCATGTAGATTTAATAAAGTAAATGGTTGTGCTATTAATTTGACATTGTAATTCCTTTTATTAAGTTCTTTGCAACTTTAAGTGTTACTGTGCTATTAATGGTTGTGCTATTAATGTGACATTGTAATTCCTTTTATTAAATCTTTTTCAATTGCAATGTTAAGTGTTACTATGCTTAGTGCTATTAATGGTTAAAAGTAAAAAAACTTTAAAACACATGTTTAATATTTATATCATAAATTACTCAACGGTTCGATAGAAAATTTGATGTATTGTTGTAGACTCAACTTGAAGGGAGCAAAGCAAGCTTAGTCGTTAGGCCTCCAAGTTTTATAACCATTTGACATGTTGCATTGTCGTGGAGTTCTAAATTTTCATAACTACCCGATTATCCAACTTGGTTCACTTTGTTGAGTAACTTAAGTTCATGCATATGTAACCTTTGAGTTACGATGTGTGGATTTAGTCAAATTCGATGGGTCAGAGGTTTCAAAAACATTGAAACTTCAGACTTTGGTTTTAAGGTTCCAAGTTTTAGCGACCATCCGACATGATGGACTTATCTTGCCTTTCAAAGGGGAATTGGCTATGCAGCCCACAAAATGGGCTTGATTTGCCAATTTGATGGAATTTATTAATTAATTAAAAATGTAGCCTTTATTTTTAATTAATTAATAAATACTATCAAATTGTCAAATCAAGCCCATTTTGTGGGCTGCATAGACATTTCCTTTCAAAGGCATTGTCGTCTAACATCTTAGTGAACGCTATATACAGAATGAACTTGAGTTGTCTTTTCAGGAAATATCCAAAAGCATACAGGTTTAAAGGCTATCTTTTCGAGGTATGAAATTGAATGTTGCATTTAAAGCACGTCCTATCAACAATAATGGCATATGTGGGTGGCGTAGTTTTTCTCAGACATTTAGCCTGCATTCTCATTTTACTCCACATTGATTGCACATCTTGTAATTTTATATGGCTTGGCCTTGAAGGTGGCATATTTTTTCTCAAACATTGCCTTTCAAAGGCACCGTCGTCTGACATCTCATTGAACGCTATATACGAAATAAACTTGAGTTGTCTTTTTCAGGAATTTCCAAAAGCATGTAGGTTTAAAGGCTATCTTTTCGAGGTATGAAATTGAATGCCACATTTAAAGCACGTCCTATCAACAATAACAACATACATGGGTGGCATTTTTCTCAGACATTCAAGCATATCTGTTGTTGTTATTTCTTCAAGAATTCAAGCATCTCATTAGGCATAGTGAGCTCATGCAGTTTGAAATTGAAAATCGTTGGCTCGGTGTGAGGGATACGGAGCTAGGACTTTTTAAATTGGAAGAATTTTGGGCATGTCTAGATAGTAAAGAAAAATTTGTTGTAGATGTGAAGGTGTTCAGGCCGGAGGTTTTCTAGAAGCAGTGATGAGTGTTGACCTAATTGTTGCATGTGCGAGAAGGTACATTCCTGAAACTTGAGAAATCAAGGCCATAGACAGAACCATTGTAGCTAAAAATTTTCCCAAGGTCATTTCTCAAGCATTGGGAATTCCAGAGAAGGCACCCGTAAAGGAGATGTTTGTTGTAACAACTAACGAATATTTTAGGACTAATGAAACCTGGTTTAAAAATTCTATGGCCAAAGGGTGGTTAAAATTAGAGACGAAAGGTAAGTCTCAATTGCCCAATAAACTTAAGAGGACACATTTTAAAGCAGAAATTGTTGATGTTATTGTTTTACTTCATCGTATTATCAGGAATGCACAAGTTGAATTATTTGAAGACTGGATGTGTTAGTTCATTTTAGTTATCTATGATGATAATCTGTTTATCGATTGGGCCGAGATAATTTTCTTTCACTTGCATGAGCAATTAGTTAACTTTTAGAAGATTGCTACCTTTCATCTATGTTCTTGTTTGATATATATCATTGCTAGTCAAAGAGCTTATTGGCCAGGGTTGAAACCACAAGTACCACCAAGTCCTGGCATGCCTATGTATAAGTGTTATGCGCAATTTACCAGGCAGGTTGGGATGGGAGAATATTGTCTTGTTAATGATTCCTTTTTAATGGAAGTTGGGAGAAAGTTGGATGGAAACCCTGAAATGCGTTTTTCCCCTGAATCAAAATCTCTAGTGTTGAAGTTTGTAAGTTTTTATATCTAGTTTGATAGTTTTTCTTATTTGAGAATTGGAGGTTACAAGAAGGCTCCACAATTGCCTAAGTACCCTAAGGATTTACTGGTATTTTTGGAGGTCTGCAGACAAATGGCCATAGTAAATATAAAGTACATGAATATGGGAAAGCAAGGGTATACCTTCCCATTAGTTACCCATTCTTTCTCTTGCAAAAGTAATCAGATGGTGAGGAATGTTGAAAGGATTCTCAAAGAATACAATCTCCAGTACTTGTTTGTAAGAACTAATTTTGACAACAAGGGATTTGTGAGAAAAAATTTGTATGCCTCTAGTTCGTATCAACACCAACCTTCAATCGAAGATTTCTGGGAAGATTGTGCTGATGAAAATGAAGTTTTCAGAAGGGACCATATGAGGTTAACCCTTGAGCATATACAAATTTTTGGTCTCTCTTTCCAAATTCCTAAAAATGTTTTTGAAGATTTGATGGTTCTTGATCCTGAATACAAGAAGTTGCCTGATAAATCACATCCTAGAGTTGACTAGGATAAAGATGAAGTTTTATATATGAGTAAACGGGCCGAAACAGTACTCAAAAGGACTTAGGATTGGTTGGAGGGAAAATGGTGTAGGGTTGTTGGTTATGTTCATGAACCAAAATCATCCTAGAAAAATGATCAAGGATCTAGCCAAGTAGTCCCTAGAGGTACATCATCGGCAAGGATATTCATCAAGTCTTCTAGCACCAATTCACAATCTGGGGGTGATGGTGAAAATCTAGATAAATCAATTAAATCAAAATCAATATGTGAACAAGACAACCCATCCACCCCTGCTCTTAAAAAGAAAAATGTCCAAAGAAAACCTATGTCAGAAGATTCAAAGAGCATCTTTAAGCATATTGTTCAAGATAGTACTTTCCCGCCCTTGTCTAAAGAATCTTCTCAATCTCCTCCTATAGAAAACATATCAATTATTCCTAGCAAGTCTAGAGAGGTTGTTCAAAGTGATAAAGCCCCCAATCTAATAGAAAATTCTCTAGTATGGTTGAGGAAAGCAGTAGAAAAGAAGAGGAAATACACTCCTACGACATCCACTAGGGCTGTAGTAGATACAATGAAAAAATTACTCCAATCTTCCTTAGGGCCCAAGAAAGCCCAAAAAATGTCAAGAATTCTGAATGATGTTGTCTCTGGTAATCAGGTGTTAGAAATTGCAGAACCTTTAAAAGATGTAGATGATGATAAGATAACCACAAATGATTATAAAATCATACATGTTGACATGGGTCCCCAAACACTTGAAGGTGATGTATATCACTCCAGTTATTCAGGCAATGCTTTAGCCAAGCGCGTAAAAGAAGAAAGGAAAGAAAGGGTAAAATTGCAATCTCAAATTTTGGATTTCAAAAACTTTATCTCTTCCATCGTTTCTCCCTTTTTGTATATTGAGGCTTCTAGTTCCCAAGAAAGAGTTATTGATGAGTCTACAATGCAGTTGATTAAGAAAAATCTAAATTATTCCAAGGCTGCTAGTGAGTGGATTGAAGAATTGTCTCAGGAAGCTATATTTTTTATTAGTAACTATGTGATTTCCTACACTAACATTGTTGATAAAAGAAAAGGATTAATAGTAGAACCACAACAAGTTAGAAACGATCAAACCAAGTTGTATGTAGTTTCAGAAGAAATGAAAGAGTTAATTTCCATGGATCGATTGAAGTTGGTAAATGAACAAATTGTTAGTGATCCAAAGGAATTAGATCCTTCATGGCTTGATTTACTTAAATGGAAACTAAACATATATGATGACTTGGTAAAGGAAATCATAGAAGTGTTGGAGAAGTATTTGGATATGTTAGGAGAAATCAAGGGGAACTTTCATGATCTATAGGTGAAGATAACGGATGATTTTGATGAGAAAACTTTGGACACAAAAGAAATCTACTCAAATTTTAGAGACGTCTTCAACAGAGAAATAGCACATCCTACTACGATGAGTAAAGAATATTTCTCAAAGCTTGGGAGGTTGGAGATTTATCTCAAAAATTTTAAAGTTGAAGCAGAAAGGAGGTCTGACACACTGAACGAGTCTCAAGTTGCTCTCAAAAAATAGAGAATTGGGCTTCAGATCACATTGACACCAGGCAGCAGGGATATTTTTGCAATCATTACTAGGTATAGGGAATATAAAGCTAGAATGAAGATGCAGGAGAATTTGTTGCGACAAGGAGAGAATGAGGAGCTGGAAGCTGATGAAGTTAAAGCAGTTGGGAATGATGCATAGTTTATTTTTAGCATTTTCATATACTTTCTTTAAAGTTGGCACTTTTAAGTTAATGACTTCTTTTAATTTTCGGTACAATTACTTTCAAGAAACCATTACCAAAGACATTGGCTATGTTTAAATATTGGTTCGACTGATGTGATTAGGCTCTTTTGAGCAAACTTTGATTTACTCATTAGGGAAAACTCTGTTATTTTGGCTATTATCTGTTATTTTGATATAGAAGACATTGGTGGAGTTTATGCATGCATAATCTTTGAGTTATGGTGTATAGATTTATTTTGTTTATATTGAATGTTTGCTAGTGTGATATCTATTATTGGGATGACAGATGATATAATTTTTCTATATTGTTGTGGTGTTATTATTTGTGAATAATTTTTTTGTAGAGTGCAGTGATATTGGTTTAGTTGTTATCTTTCTTTCAAAAGTTATATTTCTATTTACATGAGATTGATAGATTTTTGGATAGTTTCATTGTTGTGGAATGTTTATCTGTGAATAGAGATTTTATGGTGATGGATGCGTAAGGATTTCTCAGTATAATTTAGGTGATATGGTAGTTTAAGTTTTTATTGTTTAAGTTGGGTGGACACTAGATGTCTTTATAAGTTATTTATGTTAAACTGTTAGCTTTTGTAAGCTTATAACTTATAAGTTATGGATGTTGAACTGTTAGCTTTTGTTCAAGGAATGGATTAATAATATTCCTTTCAATTATTTATCAAAGATTGTGTGAATGGAAATGCAATAGGAATTTATAAGTAGTGTGATAAGTGTTGTTTTTTAAAAATGATGCAGAATCACATATCAAATTCAATACCATGGAATACAATATAATTTTTTTGGCTTTTCCTAACCTTAGTCGCTAGTCCTCATAGTTTTATAACCTTTTCATGGAGTTCTAAATTTTCAAAACTTACCAATTCTCTGACTTTTTTGATGGTTCACTTTGTAGTTGCAAGTCTTTCTTGGTCATCTTTCTACTCGGTGGGTCGAAGGTTTCAAAACTTCAGAGTTTGGTTCTAAGGTTTACTTTGTTGAAGCAAGAATGGAAAAGAGATAAATAAAACTTATTATTATAACTAATAACACTATGAAGAAATGATCACTCACCTTTTCTACTCGATGGGTCGGAGGTTTCGAAAACTTTGAAACTTCAGAGTTTGGTTCTAAGGTTCTCTTTGTTGAAGCAAGAATGAAAAAGAGATAAAGAAAACATATTATTATAACTAATAACACTATGAAGAAATGATCACTCACCTTTTAAGTCTACGTTTTCGACTTCGCAGTTCGCTGACTTCCAGTTCTGAATGGAGAAGTAGAACCTTAGAACCAAACAAAATGTGTAAGAAATTTAGAATAAATGAAACTTTCGATTATATTTATATCAATCCATGATTCCATATTTGGCGAATTTTGCAAGATTTTTAAATGGTATATTAAATATTTGGCGAATCTCTCTTGCTTATACAATGATACGTTGTAATTTTCAAGGCAAAATGTGTCCTCAAATGTAATTATTTGTTAATGCTATTGGCGAAATAGGTCCTCATGAGCAACTATTTATAAATTTTAATTGGCGAAATGGGTCTTCACAAGCAATTATTTGTAAATTTTAATTGGTGAAATGGGTCCTGATACAATGTTGTTTTAATAGTATTGGCGAATATGTAGGTGTTTTATTAAATGCTTTCGGGATTCCAGGAAAAAATATTAGTTGGTCCAATTGAAACGTGTAGTTTGACAATGGCGAATTTGTTGCTTAAATATGCCTCATAAAAAAACTCATTGGCGAATGGACATGCATTGGACCTATACTTCATAAAATCCGGGCAATTTGGACACCCTATTGGGAGCGAGAATTCGCTAATTTTGACTTGGCAAATTCCTAGAATTTGCCAATTGGCGAAGATTCACCACTAAATTTTTCCTTGCTGAGCTTGGTGGTGTGTCCTAAACGTTTCTAGATTTGTCATACAATGGCTACAACCACTTGTTATGCCTTGCATAACCACCCCATTTTATTATGAAACAAAATGGGTCCCCCTTTTCTCTTTATTTTCTTTGCCTTTTGGTTGTTGGGTTTGGTCTTTGGAATTCTTTTTGTCTTCCTCCTGGGTCTGTATTTTGTTTTGTCAGATTTTGGTTCTGTCTCAACTTGAGTTGGTTTTATTCTTGCTAAAAAAATGAATGAAATCATAAATTATATATTTTATATGCTTTTGAGAACTAATTGAGGCATTTGTTTTACATGGTTGAATCGCTCATCTAAAGATATCTCTTAAGGAGGTCAGTTGGAAGGCATCCCTCAATCCATTTTAGCATAAAACTCCTCTAAGGAGAAAGTTGGCAAGACCTTCTAGATGTCTTGCCGACTAGCAGTGGTTCTTTACATTTGAGATGTCCCAGTCGGCCAGAAATTTTAATCGTCGTAGGTTTTCATATGTTCCCCCGACATGCTGAAGTCTCGCCAACCGATTGCACACACAAGGTTAGTGTCACCGAAAGATTTGCGCTCGATGAAAGGTCTTGCTGACCCATGAAGTCTTAGTGAAAGGTTATACCTTCGGCATAAGGTCTGGCCAAAGGGGTGAGGTCTCAGTGAAAGAGGTGGCTTTGGGATAAAGTCTCACCGACAGGGTGGACTCTTGCCGAGGTGAAGCGGCGTCGGCATAGTGGTCTGAGTTCGACATAAAGTCTTGGCAACCGAGTGATGTCTCACTGAAAGGATGATGCCTTTGGTATAAGGTTGTGCTCTCGGGGAGATGTCCTGCCAACACGGGGAGTGTCGCCAAAAGATTTAAGTTCGGCATGATGTCTGGCCAAAGGGGTAAAGTCTTCTCGAATGGGCTGAGTCTCATTGAAAGATGAAGGCCTCGGGAAAAAGTCTTGCCGACCGATGAAGGGTCTCGACGAAAGTTTTGAGCTTGGTGAAAGGTCTCACTGACCAAGCAGGGTCTCCTCGAAATGAAATGGGCTCTCGCCGAAACAAGGTGGCTTCGATGTAATCTCTTGCCGACCCGATAGGGTCTCGCCAAAACAGAATGAGCTCGAGGAGAATGGAGGAGTTCGACATGATGTCCTGCCGACAAGTGATGGTCTCGCTGATGGTTTTAAACCTTCGGTGTAACTAATGGAGCCCACCATGATGTCTGGCTGACCTGATGGTGTCTCGCCGAAGGAAGAGGGGCTCGATGTGATGTCATGTAGAGGGAATAAAGTCTTGTTGATAGCAACGAGCCTGCCAATGGAAAAGGGATATCGGTATGACCAATGGGAATTCACTATGACCTCTAGCCGGTAACGATTGTCTTGCCGATGGTTTTTGTGATATCGATATAACTTGTGCAGCTCAACATGAGGTCTTGTCGACCATCATATACTACGTCGATGGCTGCTATGAGGTATAATCGCATCGGGGAGACACGATTAGTGTCTCACCGACATGCGATTTTGTGTGAATGACCTTTGACCGCCCGAGAATCTTACATGGGGTGTGTTCGCCCAATCAGAGGGAACTAAAAATGAACCATGGATTGTTTGACTGATTGACTACCCTTGTGAAGAAGATCAACGGAATGTGTGGCATGGATTTGCTTTGTGAATAAAGTGATGGATCAGTTCAAGGTCCGGGGATGTCGTCTGTGAAGATCTAGGGGGAAAACCTTATGCTACTTCCAGAGGACGATCAGCTTGCAGAAAGATCTTGAGCATCAGGAAGCCGAAAGGAAGCAAAGAAGCTGCGAGTGTCGATGACAGTTGTAGTGTCTACTAGTAAAGGTAGACCGACATTAATGATAATGCTTTAGAGCATTCAAAGCAGCCCTTCAAGGAAGTTTGAGGATGGACATGGAGGCCAGAAGTAAATGCCATAGTTGCAAAAGATCTGAAGGTTCTTCCTGAGGGCGATTTGTCACCAACATGGACACAAGGATGCTCATTGAATGCGACATTGACTTCATTCCAAAATATCTGAGGGCCGACTCTCCTGTAACCAACTGATATTTTGTTAACCCTAAAATAGAGGCCGACTTTCTTTTTTGGCACATTTTGTATATATGGCATTTTTTGCCTCTTTCAGAGGAGAGGTACAAGTTTTAGAAGATAGAGAGAGATTTTAGGGACAGAGTGAGATTTTGAAGCAATAGGAATTTTCTGAAAGATAGAGGAGACAGAACTGCATCCTGTTTGTATGTAATGGGAGCTTCTTTTGTCTTATTAGTTAGGAATTAGATTCAACATAGGCAATAATGTATCTTTCAAGTTTTCTTAGTGTAGATGGAAACAAGTTGAAGATATAGGTTTTCTGTACACTAGTGATTGTGCCAGAATTGTAAATGTTGCTTATCTGTTTCAATAATAGTAGAAGCAACCAGATTTAAATCTACTTCATATTGTGTTCCTGAATGGTATTCATCTTCAGTTAATCATTTGATTTTAAAATATTTCGAGGAATGAAGTCTTATTTTATGTTTTGTTTAAATAGTGATTTGCAATCTGTTGTTGAAATTAGCACTGTGAATGAATGAAACTGTGTGTTAATCACAAGTTAATTTTGGTTGGCAGTTTTAGTTAGCAAGTCCTTGAAAGGTAACAAGTCTGGTTAAGTTGGATGAACTATTATTCTCTTCAGTTCCAAAGCTTTGATCTATCTTTTTCTGTTTCTTTAAAAACCCCAGTTAAAGTAGGTTTGAATTTATGCTTGATTTTAGAACAATCCAAAAGCTCAACACCAACAGGCCCCTTGAACATTATAGTTCACATCAACCACTTGAGTGAAATCAGCACAATAGAGAACTGATTACAAAGACCTTGGGAGTTAAGATATCCATGTGTTATTCTTTCTCTTTAAGGAGAGTAGAATAGTGATATTCTATTTAACTGTTGTGCTATTCTGACCATCAACAAAAACTAGTGCTAGAAGGAGGGCCTAAAAGAGAAAACTGGATAATACTAAGTTTTTCTCATCAGAAAGGTCCTAGAGAGTTCTTCGATCAGCTGAAAATCCATCATCGTTGATAGAACTCAAGACCCCAACAAGACACAAGATTCACAAGACTGGGGCAACCATCATCCCACCCTTGTCAGCCCTGCTCACTCCACCAAGATTTTCACCAATACCCCAGTGGATACCTATTAATCCACCACCGAATTCATTTCAAGTGCCATCACAACTGGCTCAACCACCACCACCAATGGCATTTTTTCAGAATAATCCCTCTCCATTGGGACTGTTCTTGGAGGCTTTCATGATATGCCTAAGAATCCTGAGAAATTTTGTCCCAAATACATTCATGGTGAATCAAGGAGTGTTGAAGAGCACATACAAGCTTTTAAGGATGCTTGTACTAGGGCTCAGATAGCTCACCATGATGTAGTTTGTAGGTTATTCCCTTATTCCTTAGGGGATATGGCTTAGACCTGGTACCTAAATCTTCCTCAGTGCTCTATTATGAGCTGGATAGACCTGGAGAATGCTTTCATCAATCATTTTAGGATTTATGTGGATCCAACCATTTTGTTCCACCAATTTTCTACCATTAGGAAGGAGTCAGGTGAACCTTTTCCCTTGTTTAATACTAGGTTTCAACGAATGTATAGGAGACTGCAGGACCCCTATCTAGTTGCTAAGAATAGTGCCATTCAAGCATACTTTAGAGTTATAGACCCTTTGATTGGCTTGTTCCTGCAAAGGACTTATCAACTGGCAGATATTGATTCCTTGTCTAAGGTTTATCATCTAGCCATCAAGCTGCAACAACAAATTAGCTCTCAACAGGGAAGTTTGGGAGGAGGTTTTCCTTCAATGGTGTATCAGATGCATAGCCCAAACCCTTTATTCAATACTGTCCCAGGAATGTCTCCTTCCCATTATGGACCTATGTCTAAGTTGTAGCCTCAATCTCTCATTCCATTCTTTGCCAATGAAGCTCCTAACTTCTTTCAACAATCACAGGCTCATCATAGTTCGCATAGTCATCATAATCAAATGGGAACACCAAATCATGGCGACCAGCCACTTGTTGCTAAGAGTGTTGAAATTGAAAAGATAGTCCAACTCACAAACGAGGTGGAGACCTTAAAGAAAACTCTGTCTCAAGTCACAAATGACATGGCTCAGCTTAGATTGAACCCTTCTCGAAACCAAGGTAACTATCCTAATCAGAGCAATAATAATCAGGGTAATTATCAGAATCATAACAATCACGACCAAAGGAGTTATCAAGGCCAAAACTCCCCTAACCAAGGCTATCAAAATCAAAATAGAGGATATAATCAGAGGCCAAATAACAACCAACAATGGAATACAGGGCCAAATAATGGTGGAGTTCCTCACAATTATCAAGCTAATGAGGAAAGGTCACATACTACAAGAGTGGGTGATCTTAATTTTATGACTAACTAGTGTAGGCTGCATGATACTGCAACCCATTCTGAGGTAAACTGCCCCGAAATGGAGAAAGTTGTCAAGATGGCACAGGCAGATGCCCAAAAATTCCAAGGGAATTCAAATAAAGGAGGTGACTCAGTGGATACAGCTATGACTTATGACCTCTTTGAAGAAGAACCTTCATTCCCAATGCAGAGTGAAAATGAACCTGAGGAAGATTCCTATGATGCCCAAGCCTTTCAGACAAAGGGAGGACACTTCCTAAGAAATAAGAATAAGGGTTCGTTCACTACATCAACGCCACTAATCACATGGTGCCTCTGAATCAAAGTGCTGATAATAACCCTCCTCCACCAAAAGGTCCACCTGAATTCTATAACAAAGGTAATTCACTCGATGTTGTAAGATGTAATGCAAACTATAACTCAGAATTTGATATTGTTGCTGAGATGCAGAGACATAAAACCTCTTTATCATATTTTTACATCCTAAAGTGGTGCCCTGCTCAACGAGAGATAGTGCTGAAAGCTTTGGAGCAAGTTGATAAATCAAAAGGGAAAAATAAGGTGGCGCCTGCTGCAGATATGAATGCAGCTTTGTACAGAAGCAAGGTAGGTACCCCACCATTTCTTTTGAGTTTAAGAATCTCTGGGAAGAATCTACATAATTGCCTGCTAGATTCAGGGGCTTAAGGCAATGATATGCCATTTTCTGTATGCAAGAAATTGGGATTGAACCCTATCCAAACAAACAAGAAGGTCATCCAGCTTGATAAAACAGAGGTTAATGTAGTTGGAGAATTGAGAAATATACATGTGCAAGTAGGGTCTGACCCTAGGATCCTAACCAACATAGATATTCAAGTAGCAGACATTCCCGAGACTTGATGAAAAGTATAGGGGGATATCTCTCCCTCGACTTTTCACATATGTGGCTACCATGGAGAGGGGTACCTACGCAGATTAGGATTGAAAGCGAACCTCGCCTCAAGCATATTATCACTAAATATGACTATCCCAATGAGGTAGCTTATTTTGAAACCGGGATAGGAGTTTACAAAAGAGAGGAAATTCTAACCTTTTCAGTTCTTGATCCTAAAGAACTATCAATACAAAATTCCCCTGACCCCATGATTAAAGAAAATCAATAGGCATTGATCAGGAAGCTGCAACATGATCAGCTGGTCTTGGGGGAAGATATCGATTTGCAAAGTCTTTTACTCCCTAATTGGTGCAGGGTACATTACCAAAATCATTCTGAATTGACCTGCCAACCCTGCATCAGCATTTTAAATCATGTTTCCCAAGCTAAGGAAACTAGCCCAAGTCACCTTGAGAACGTTGCAGATCACTTCTCATTTGAAGCCAAAGATGCAGTAATGTTAACTAGGGATAAGACACCTTCAAAGGAAGTTCCTTCTCAAATTGAACTTACCCCAGTCACAATACCAGACCAACATATTTATGAGGAACAATCCCAAGATTTGCTCGATACCCCTACGCTCACAAGTATACTAGAACCCAAGGGATTAATCAAAGATGTAAGTGACTGTCAGAAGGATAGCCACATATTATATGATATATCTGTGTAGGAATTGAAAATTGCACCTGAGGAATTGGTTGAACACCTCTTACCAATATTGGATGCAAAAGATCAAGTGCCCCCACCTATGGTTCATTCTATCCAAATGCCCATAATAACCCCAAAAGGATCAGCCCCAGCGCATGATCAGCTGTGGACCCTCACGTTTGATGGATCCAAATCTAAAATAGGTTGTGGTGTTGGGATTGAATTAACTAGCCTAAAAGGAAAACTTTCTTTGCTTCTTATAGGTTGCAGTTTGGATGCACTAACAACGTAGCAGAATATGAAGTTCTAGTTCGGGGGTCGATGTTCGCACATAAGAAGAAATTCATTGTCTTGATGGTTAAAGGAGATTCAGAAATAGTTATCAAGCAAGTGCGCAGCCAATACACATGTCATAATAGAAGGCTGGAAGCTTATAGAAATCGGGTATGGACCCTAATTAAAGACTTCGATGCTTTTGGGATTAGTTTAATCCCTAAAGAGGAGAATCAGATAGTTGATTCATTAGCTGTTGTTGCAAGTAGCCTAGAACCCATGCAAGGCTCCAAGCTTAAAATATTCTCAGTAGAATTGATATCCACCCCAGCTGTTCCTGATAATGTCAGGAACTTTCAAGTCTTTGATGATGATCGACATATCCTTGCTTTTCTAGCAAGTTCAGATGTTTTTGAAGGGCAGATCATTGATGAGTCCAACAGGGATCAAGGGGATTGGAACCCTAAAGATTGTGATATAGAGGGGGTTCTCAATTTAAAAATTAATAGCATTCCCAAGGGGATGGTGGCCTTAGAAAGAATTTTTGATTCAGACCCAAGGGCTTAGGAGAAGATATCAGCTGAAGATAAAGGAGGTGAATATGAGACTGTTAACTTAGTTGATTATGGCCTGGAAAGAAATGTTTACATAGGGAAAGCTTGCTCTGAAGCAATCAGAAAAGATATACTAAGGGCATTGAAGAAGGAAATTGTTGAAATAGCTTGGGGGTATGAGGATTTAAAAAAAATTGATGCTTCTGTAATGACTCATACTATTCCTCTGAAGCCCGAAGCTAAACCATTTCGACAAAAACAATGCCCTGTCAACGCCCTTATTGAACCACTGATCTTCAAAGAAGTTCATAAATTTCTTTCTACAAGAATAATCTTCCCTATACGACATTCAACATGGGTGGCTAACTTAGTCTCATTCTGTAAGAAAAATGGAGAGATCAGGCTGTGTGTAGACTTCAGGAATCTGAACAACACTTCAGAAAAGGACAACTACCCACTCCCTTCACTGGATGAAGTCTTGTAGACTGTCAACGGGTCTTAGATGATATCATTCCTAGATGGTTATTCTAGATACAATTAGGTGATGGTCAACTGTGAAGACAGAATGAAGACAGCCTTCACTACTAAGTGGGGAACATTCACTTACAGAAGTATGTCGTTCAGTTTGATAAACATTGGAGCAACTTTTTAGCGTGCCATGGACATGACATTCAAAAATCTGATTGGAAAATGCATCATCGTCTACATGGATGACCTGAAAATGTTCTCTAAAGATAAACTGAACCATGCTGCAAACTTGGCCAAAGTTCTCAAAAGATGTATCCAGTATGGTGTCTCCCTGAATCCCAAAAAGTGTGTGTTCGGGGTTTCTGAAGGGAAGCTCTTGGGACACATAATCTTAGAAAGGGGAATATCGATCAATCTAGACTGAGTTAAGTCCATTCTGAAGATAACCAGGCTAGGAAGCAAGAAGGAGATGAGATCTTTCTTTGGAAAGATCAACTTTGTGAGAAATTTTATCACGGGTTTTGCAAAAATTGTTAAGCCACTAAATGAAATGATGAAGAAAGATGCCAAAATAGAGTGGAGTAATGAGGTGAAGGATGCCTTTTCTCAAGTCAAACAATCCATTTTAGAAGCGCCAGTCCTCACCATCCCTGACTACTTGAATCCATTCTACATTTATTCTTTTGCTTCTGAACATTCCCGTGCAGTTGTCCTAACTCAACAAAGAGAAGAGGCAGAGGAGAGGCCAATTGCTTTCATGAGTTCTCCATTCAAGAATGCTGAAATCAAATACCCACCTCTTGAAAAGCAAGCTTTTGCGCTGGTCAGAGCTGTCAAGAAGTTTAGGCACTACATTCTCCGAAGTCAAATTATTGTTGTAGTCCTTGATGCTGCTATGAAGTCTCTACTTATGCAGAGCAAGATGGGGGAACGAAGAGGGAAATGGATGGCCATTTTGCAGGAGTTCGATCTGGAGATTCGCCCCATGAAATTTGTTAGAGGTACAGGCCTGTCTAAATCCATGGCGAATGCTGGTGATAACATTTTTTTCTAGCAATATATAACTCAGTCCTTTTCCAACAACCCTTGGTATGCCGATATCATCTATTTCATGCTCAACAATCAGTGCCCAGAGGGAATGAACACAACTCAAAGGAGAGCGCTGATAATGAAAAGCTCTCATTATATGCTCAAAGGGGTATTACTGTATAGGAAGAATTTTGAAGGGGTGTACCTACGATGCCTTGATCGACAAGAGGCTAAACACGTGATTACTGAATTCCATGGGAAACATGGCACAGGTCATGGTTCTGCATATTCATTAGCACATCAGATCCTCAAATCTGGTTATTACTGGTCGTGTGTGTTCAAAGATGCCCATCAACATGTAATAACATGTCACATATGCCAAACTTTTGCATCAAAGGAACGCCATCCAGCCATGCCATTGCAACCTGTTTACGAGGTAAGACCATTTGCCCAATGGGCGTTAGACTTTATTGGGGTAATTAACCCAAATTATTCTGTAGGACAAAAATTTATTTTGACCACCACTGATTACTGCACAAGATGGAAAGAGGCTATACCCTGCAAGAACAACACGATAGAGGTAGTAATCAAGTTCCTCACCGAATGCATCACAACTAGGTTTGGAGTACCCTTCGCATTGGCATGCGACAATGGCTCATCCTTTTCTTCTGCTGAGTTCATTTCATGGGCTTATGATCACAAAATTGTCTTAAAGTATTCTTCAAACTACTACCCACAAGGAAATGGAGTTGCAGAATCAACCAATAATAATCTCTTAGGGGTAATTAAAAAATTGTTAGAGAACAACCCTAGGGACTGGCATACCCAGCTCAGATTCGCGTGTTATGGGCAGATAGAACTAGGATCAAGGCTGTTTTAAAGACTTCACCATTTAAACTAGTGTATGGACAAGAGCCTATGTTCCCTATTCATTTGCAAATACCTATCCTTGAGTTCATGCAGAAATTCTACACTAGTGATGATAGGATAGAAGTGAGATTAGTTGCCTTGTTGAAATTAGAAGAGCGGAGGGATGTCGCCTTGCATCAATTCTTTAGACACCAAGCTACTGTCAAATGTTGGTTTGAAAAAAGAGTTAAAATCAAGGCTTTTAGAATATCAGACCTTGTGTTGCTATGGGATAAAGCTAGTGAAAAGAAGGGCAGTCGCCAGAAATTTGATAAACTCTGGTTAGGCCCCTATCAAATTGCTGAGATCCTAGGAGAAAATGCCTTTTGACTAAGTAGCTTAACGGGAGAACCTGTTCCATTGCCTATCAATGGACAGTTTCTTAAACATTATTTTGGGTCATGAGGTTGGGTATTTTGCTGGGGAATCCATTTCTGTAAGTAGTTTCTGCATTTCTACTTGTAAATAATCTCTCTATGTAAATAATTTTTTGTTATGTCTGTGAATAGTCTGTTTGCTTTTTTTGTTTGTAAATAGTTTTGTTGTATGTTTGTCTGTTATTTCTTTATTTCCTTTTGTTTCCTTTGTTGTTTGGTTTCTATATTGTTTGTTCTTTGGAGTTTCTTTATTCTTTCCATCTTGAAATGGTGGGTTGTTATCTGAAGTATACTTTGGTTATTAGGAGAGAAGTGGTTTAGATATTTTCAGGTTTTCTAATTGGATGATTTTGTTCTAAATTCGTTGTTTTATGCCCATTATCAATAAGAGTTGCGGAAAGTATTGAAAACAAGGTGCAAAGTAAACAATCTTCATTGGCTACCTCTGAATCTGTCACAAATCATCAAGATCATCTCCCTTTTTAATGGTATATTTGTCCTAGGATGATAGTGTTGTAAGATTTGAGTGAAAAATCCGATCTCCCAAGTGTTGTTATGAGGTCCATGGTAGTTTTCAACCCATAACATATGTTAAACATCTGACATATTGAGAAAAATTGAATGAAATATCTAAAACTCCAAGAGAAAAAAAAAAAAAAGAGAGAGAGAGAGAATTATCAAAAAGAAAGGACTCAATATGAATAGGTGATTCCAATATCTCTACCGAGGCTATGGACGCCTTACTGGTAGTGGAGCAATGCTGTGAGAAAACTAGAGGTATCTCCGTCGGGGCTATGGACGCTTGACTGGCAGCGGAGCAATGCCCAGGATATCATTGCACAACAGCTAAAGGGAATCAACTCATGTAGTTCAAATCTTGCACATTTTTGTTCAAAAGATGAGGAAAACTTTATAAAAGGATGAGGCACCATCAAGCACACATATAGATTCAGAGGTAGCCATTGTTGATTTAGATTTGAGGTCCTAGCTCAGCCTTGGTTGTTAAAACTGACCCAACTAGAGTTGTGATGTTCATAAACCAGGAGTTCTGGGTAGCTAAATCCTTCAGTTTCTTGAAAATGGTTAAACCATTTCCCCAGCTGAGTCACCATTTTTTATGCCTTGCATAACCACCCCATTTTATTCTGGAACAAAATGGGTCCCCCTTTTCTCTTTATTTTCTTTTCCTTTGGTTGTTGGTTTTGGTCTTTGGAATTCTTTTTGTCTTCCTCCTGGGTCTGTATTTTGTTTTGTCTCAGCTTGAGTTGGTTTTATTCTTGCTAAAAAAACTGAATGAAATCATAAATTATATATTTTATATGCTTTTGAGAACTAATTGAGGCATTTTTTTTACAGGGTTGAATCGCTCATCTAAAGATATCTCTCAAGGAGGTCAGTTGGAAGGTATCCCTCAATCCATTTTAGCATAAAATTCCTCTAAGGAGAAAGTTGGGAAGACCTTCCAAATGTCTTGCCGACTAGTAGTGGTTCTTTACATTTGAGATGTCCCAGTCGGCCAGACATTTTAATCGCTATAGGTTTTCATATGTCCCCCTGACATGTTGAAGTCTCGCCGACTGATTGCACACACAAGGTTAGCGTCGCCGAAAGATTTGCACTCGATGAAAGGTCTTGCCGACCCATGAAGTCTGAGTGAAAGGTTATACCTTCGACATAAGGTCTAGCCAAAGGGGCGAGGTCTCGGTGACAGAGGTGGCTTCGGGATAAAGTCTCACCGATAGGGTGGACTCTTGTCAAGGTGAAGCGGCGTTGGTGTAGTGGTTTGAGTTCGACATAAAGTCCTGGTGACCGAGTGATGTCTCACTAAAAGGATGATGCCTTCGGTATAAGGTTGTGCTCTTGGGGAGATGTCCTACTGATACGAGGAGTCTCACCGAAAGATTTAAGTTCGGCATGATGTCTGGCCGAAGGGATAAAGTCTTCCCGACTGGGCGGAGTCTCGTTGAAAGATGAAGGCCTTGGGGAAAATTCCTGCCAACCGATGAAGGGTCTCGACGAAAGTTTTGAGCTCGGTGAAAGGTCTCACCGACCAAGCAAGGTCTCCCCAAAATGAAATGGGCTCTCGCCGAAACAAGGTGGCTTTGTTGTAATCTCTTGCCGACCTGGTAGGGTCTCGCCGAAACAGAATGAGCTCGAGGAGAATGGAGGAGTTCGACATGATGTCCTGCCGACAAGCGATGGTCTCATCGATGGTTTTAAACCTTCGGCGTAACTAATGGAGCCCGCTGTGATGTCTGGCAGACCCGAGGGTGTCTCGCTGAAGGAAGAAGGGCTCGATGTGATGTCATGCAGAGGGAATAAAGTCTTGCCGATAGCAACAAGCCTGCCAATGGAAAAGGGATATCGGTATGACTAATGGGAATTCACTATGACCTCTGGTCGGTAACAATTGTCTTGCCGATGGTTTTTGTGATATCGATATAACTTGTACAGCTCAACATGAGGTCTTGTCGACCGTCGTATGCTACGTCAATGGCTTCTATGAGGTATAATCGCATCGGGGAGACACGATTAGTGTCTCACCGACATGTGATTCTGTGTGAACGACATTTGACTGCCCGGGAATCTTATGTGGGGTTTGTTCGCCCAATCAGAGGGAACTAAAAACAAACCATGGAGCGTTTGACTGATTGACTACCCTTTTGAAGAAGATCAACGAAATGTGTGCGGCATGGATTTGCTTTGTGAATAAAGTGATGGATCAGTTCAGGGTCCGGGGATGTCATCTGTGAAGATCTAGGGGAAAAACCTGATGCTACATCCAGAGGATAGTTAGCTTGCAGAAAGATCTTGAGCATCAGGAAGCTGAAAGGAAGCAAAGAAG
Organism: Sequoia sempervirens; assembly: GCA_007258455.2. Taxonomy (NCBI): domain Eukaryota; kingdom Viridiplantae; phylum Streptophyta; class Pinopsida; order Cupressales; family Cupressaceae; genus Sequoia; species Sequoia sempervirens. The sequence continues at coordinate 25,274 of VDFB02115101.1, forward strand.
CTGCGAGTTTCGATGACAGCTATAGTGTCTACTAGAAAAGGTAGACCAGCATTAATGATAATGCTTTAGAGCATTCAAAGCAGCCCTTCAAGGAAGTTTGAGGATGGACACAGAGGCCAGAAGTAAATGCCATAGTTGCAAAAGATCTGAAGATTTCTCCTGAGGGCGATCTGTCACCAACATGGACATGGGGATGCGCATTGAATGCGACATTGACTTCATTCCAAAAGATCTGAGGGCCGACTCTCCTGTAACCAACTGATATTTTGTTAACCCTAAAATAGGGGCCGACTTTCTTTTTTGGCACGTTTTGTATATATGGCATTTTTTGCCTCTTTCAGAGGAGAGGTACAAGTTTTAGAAGATAGAGAGAGATTTTAGGGACAGAGTGAGATTTTGAAGCAATAGGAATTTTTTGAAAGATAGAGGAGACAGAACTGCATCCTGTTTGTATGTAATGGGAGCTTCTTTTGTCTTATTAGTTAGGAATTAGATTCAGCATAGGCAATAATGTATCTTTCAAGTTTTCTTAGTGTAGATGGAAACAAGCTGAAGATATAGGTTTTTTGTACACTGGTGATTGTGCCAGGATTGTAAATGTTGATTATTTGTTTCAATAATAGTAGAAGCAACCAGATTTAAATCTACTTCATATTGTGTTCCTGAATGGTATTCATCTTCAGTTAATCATTTGATTTGAGAAGCTTTCGAGGAATGAAGTATTATTTTATGTTTTGTTTAAATAGTGATTTGCAATGTACTGTTGAAATTAGCACTGTGAATGAATGAAACTGTGTGTTAATCACAAGTTAATTTTGTTTGGCAGTTTTAGTTAGCAAGTCCTTGAAAGGTAACAAGTCTGGTTAAGTTGGATGAACTATTATTCTCTTCAATTCCAAAGCTTTGATCTATCTTTTTCTGTTTCTTTAAAAACCCCAGTAAAAGTAGGTTTGAATTTATGCTTGATCTTAGAACAATCCAGAAGCTCAACACCAGCAAGCCCCTTGAAAATTATAGTTCACATCAACCACTTGAGTGAAATCAGCATAGTTGAAAATCGATTACAAAGACCTTGGGAGTTAATATATCCATGTGTTATTCTTTCTCTTTCAGGAGAGCAGAATAGTGATATTATGTTTAACTGTTGTTGTGCTATTTTGACCATCAACACCACTGATATGACATTCCCTGTCTAGTACATAAATTTGGTTCACAATGAACTGACAATGTAAATAGTGGCAACACACTACTTTGGCCAAAATATTTATCACTCAAAATTATGGAG
>VDFB02115102.1:0-35602 GCA_007258455.2 Sequoia sempervirens
AGGATGTTCTAAAAGAACAAGGCATTTTGACCGGACATAACAATAATACCAACAATGGTCAACACAACAATAAGGATAAAGGGAAGAACAACAATTGGAACAAAAACAAACAAGTTGTCAATGATGGAGTTGTGGATTCTTCCCAATCAAGAGATCAAAGTGTTCTTAATTTGACTAAGGTTGTGCAAGCAATGAAGCTTAATGCACCTCCACAACAAGAAAGTAAACCAAGATATCAGGAGAGGCCCAAAAACCAGAAGCGACAATTTACCAAATTGGGTGACACATATGAGGATATTCTCAAAACTCTCATTGCTAACAACTTGGCACATCCTCAGGATCCTGCAAAATTTCACATCCCAGATCCTAAGCCACATTGGTGGGATGACAAGGCATTCTGTAAATTTCATAATGGCCCCGGCCATACTGTTGAAAACTGTTGGAAATTAAAACATATCGTCCAAGATTTTATAGAAAGTGGAAAGCTTCAAGTTGATGGCCTAAATACCAATTCTGATCATAAGGCTTTTAAGGAACCTTTGCCTAATTACGACAAGGGGGAAACCTCTAAATCATAGAATGGCAAAGCTACAATCAACTACACCTATACAGCGGCAGAAAATGTGATAAACATGCTTGAAGTTGTGGAGCCAAGTGTTAATATGATAAGGAGTAAAGACCCGCATGGTTATGACTCTCACCCTATTTTTGACAACCAACCTGTTGTGGTGCTGAGAAGTCCTCATTCTAGGTTATCTTCCCAAGCCCTTAATACTGTTACCAGGAGTCAAGCCCCTATTATTCTCAGAGGGCCTAGTTCAGGTCCATCCAACAAATCCAAGCAAGTGGCATCCAAGAATGTCACTATAAAGTCCGCCACTGCTCTCAAACCAAACTACAATCTTGTAGATCAGTTACAGAAAATTTCGGCACATATCTCAATCTTAGAGCTTCTAGAGTTGTCCCCTAGGTATAAGCAGATCCTTGAGGACGCTTTGCGCACATCAAATATCCCCAACAACATTGATATAGACCAATTCCAAGGCATGGTGAATCACATTACTAGCCCACATTACCTTTCTTTCTCTGAAGATGATGACAAATCCCTAAGCCATCCACACAATCTTTCCCTTCACATTGAAGTCATGATTCATAAAACCCGTGTCAGGCGCGTGTTGATTGATGGAGGTGCTGGGTTAAATATATATACTTTGAATTTGTTAAAAACTTTGGGCTATTCAGAGCAAGTGATACGACACTAGAAAGAGGTCGCCATAAAGGCCCTATGATGAAGGCGAGCAGTTCTAAGGGATTGGCTGTCCTTCCTGTCAGGATTAGCCCAGTTGAAAAAGATATCTTGTTTCAAATTGTTGATACTAGACCCCTTGTATACAACATTTTACTAGGTAGACCATGGATTCATGATATGCAGGCAGTGTCGTCTACCTACCACCAGTGTGTTAAGTTCCCCTACAATGGAACAGAAATTTGCATACCAGGAGATAACACCTTATCAACTAACTCAATCTCAGCTAATGTTCATGTCCCTCTTAACCGAGCAGCAGAGGATTATGAAACAACTTTAGCAGACTGTCAAAACAAATTTAAGTCAGTAGACCTTGGCATGGGGGGTATCAACTTGACTCTTTTGCAAAGATTCCTGTTTCCCCTAGGACATATGGAAAGCCTTCACAGGAGATGAAACCATCATCTTCAGCAATGACACTATTTGACAAGTTTGTTGAATCCTCGGTACCAATACAAGATGAAAAAGAGGAAGTAGCTATTTGAGATTGGATATACAAAGAGGAGAAATACCAGCACAATGAAAATTTCTCCCCCTCTCCTAAGTCCTATGGGAGAGGATATACTTTTGTCAAGAAGATGGGTTATCCAGGATATGGCCCTCTTAGTCACAGGTTAGATGCTAGAGCCGAACCACTCAATCATGATCTTTTTGCACATAAGTCTAAGAAACCGGTTGGCCTAGGCTTTATGAACAACAATAAATGCACTGTCCCCATTTCTGATAGGCGGGATAGTAAAGATGACACAAAATATGTACCAGATTTGACCAATCAACAAGACATAACAGATGATTGGATACCTTCAACAAATCTCCTTTGGGAAGATAGTCCTCCTATCTCATTTGCAATAGATAGTGACTGTATGAATGCAAGATTGACTATGGATAGTGTCTCCATCCCAGTTACAATGGATGGTGATAATTCAGATAATTTTGTGATAGAGCAAATTGCTAGAGGAGAGGAGCCTCTTCCAAATCTTGAGGCTTCTACATCACGAGGCTCCAACAATAATTCAGAAATAGACTCTCATGAGTTTGAATGGGATTCACTCTCAGATGCAACAGTTGACTTGGATATGGACGTTGTCCATGCTTATAGTTCTCAACCTGATGTAACTGACGAGCCATGTGTTAGATTAGAAGATTGGAACCCACATGTCGCATTAGTAGACGATTCTTCGCTTGCTAGGATAAATTCTGATTTAGACGCTTTAGAGGGAAACTTGACAGATTCCAATTCTACAGTCACCAGAGATGACACCACCTATATCCTTAATCTTGAACTAGTCATCAACCTACCCCTTGTTCACCCCAACCTTATTGATTGGTCTCAACGGTACCAAGAGCCTCAACTCTTGACATTTCACAATGACTATGAGATCACCTGCTATCTAAATGCCATTGAACCTATAGTCTCTTCCACTAGTGAACCGGCTACCAGTATGACAGAACCTGACATCAAGTACCTTAGTCACAAGATAAAAAGAAAAGAAAAAAAGAATAAGAGTTCTGATGGCGAAAACCACTATGTGGCGATGTCAGAACCAAAAAAAGTAAAAATAAAAGACGTATCCAAAGGTGAAAACCTCCCAGAGGCACCTACGGATGAGGTACTTGATGGTCTCCCAAGCTATTTCCAGGATAGATCATCAGTATTGGTTGAACCTACAGAAGCTGTTAATTTGGGCACAGAGGAAGTTCAAAAATTGTACACTTGGCTAAATCTTTATCACCTGAAGAAAAGAAAGCCTATACCGAGTTCCTCCAAAAGAAGGAAATTAACTTTGCATGGACATACTCAGACATGCCAGGGTTGGACACTATCTCATTGTCATCATTTATCATGGCGGGTGTGAAACGGTAAAAGCGAAGTTAGAGAAAATGCACCCTCATATAGCTCTTTTAGTGGTGAATTAGAAAGCTCCTTGGTCTGCTTGGGGATTCATTAGAGCCATGAACTATCTTGTTGGATTTCCAACATTGTACACATTTCTAAACGATAAAACCATTAGTCTGCCCACCCGGACTTTAGAGATCTTAATGAGGCCCAAAAGGATGATTTCCCTTTCCTAACATAGACATGATAGTGGACATGACAGCAGGATATGAGATCTATTCTTTGATGGATGGTTTTTCTGGGTATAATCAAATCAAGATAGCTCCTGAGGATCAAGAAAAGACTGCATTCACATGTGCCTAGGGTACTTATTGTTGGAATGTCATGCCCTTTGGATTGAAAAATGCAGGAGCTACTTACCAAAGAACTATGACAACCATCTTCCATGACATGATGCATAAGAATATGGAAGATTATGTGGATGACACCCTGGCTAAGTCTAAGAGAAGAAGAACACATTTGGCTGATTTAGAAGTGATTCTAGATCGCATGGAACAATTTCAACTAAGATTAAACCCAAAAAAGTGTGCATTTGGTGTTACTTCTGAAAAATTATTGGGATTCATCATTTCAGCTAAAGGAATAGAAGTGGACCCTAAAAAGGTTCAAGCCATTATAAACATGCCACCTCCCAAAATGTCAGCCAAATGAGGAGTCTTCAAGGGCGCCTTGATCCATAAGGAGGTTTATTTCTGAATTGGCGGATGAGCACAACCTTTCAACAAAATTTGCATAAGGTGTTCAATGTGTGGAATGAGGATTGCCAAAAGAGCATGGATCAAATTAAAGGAATGTGGCAAAATCCTCCATTTTAATGCCTCCCATTCGGGAAAACCTCTCATTTATATGTCTCGGCCTTCACGAATCTTATTTGGGGGGCATTGTTGGCTCAATTAGATGAACAAGGGAAAGAAAGGGCCATATATTATATTAGTCGCACTCTTGTTTCTTATGAGGTTAATTATACTAGTATTGAAAAAGCTTGCCTCGCAGTAGTGTTTGCTTCTCAAAAATTGCGACACTATATGCTCACACACACCATACACCTCATATCAAAAATTGATCCTCTCAAATACTTGCTCGGTAAAGCTGCTCTCACGGGCAGACTTGCTAAATGGATGATGATTCTTTCTGAATTTGACATAGAGTATATTGAGCGCAAAGCAATCAAAGGCCAAGCTATTGTAGATCAACTGGCTAATTTTCCTATTCAAGATAATATGCCCATTCAAGTCAACTTTCCAGATGAGCATCTTATGTACATGACTGAAAGATCCTGGAAACTATTCTTTGATGGTTCATGCATGCAAAATGGTTCTGGAGCTGGTGTGTTGTTTGTTTCTCCTCATGGGTATACTATTCCTAAATCTTACGAGTTACTCTTTCCATGCACAAACAACATAGCTGAGTATGAGGCTTTGACAAATGGACTAAAAATGGCTATAGAGTGGAATATCACAGAACTACATATCTATGGGGATTCTCAGCTGATCACCAACCAAGTCAATGAACAATACCAAACAAAAGATGACAAGTTGGTACCTTACAAAAAAATGGTTGATTCATTGAGGCGGTATTTTACTTTTGTCACCTTTCAGCAAATCCCTAGGGCTGAGAACAAAGCAGCTGATGCTATGGCCACCCTTGCTTCACTTCTTCAGTTAGAGGAACATGAGTCCAGATATGAATTCCTGGTGGAAGAGCTACGATATCCCATATTTGACTCACCTGAAAGCCATATCATTTGTACCCTTGTCAATCATGAATCCTCCCGCTATGGTGCTATTTACTCATATCTTCATGATGGCATCATCCCCGATACATTTAACCGATCTGAAAGAAGAAACCTTATCCGCAACGCCTCTCGCCATTCCCTCATCTCTGGTGATTTGTATAGGAGGGGTCTAGATGGAACACTTCTTAGGTGCTTAGAAAAGGAGGAATCCAATCAAGCGCTAGTTGACATCCGCGAGGGCATATGTGGAGGACATTCTAATGGTCTTTCCATGGCTAGAAGGTTGGCGGTAGGGGTACTGTGGCCCTCGTGCGGAATGAATCACCGATGGCATTTGCTAAGTCTTGTGAAAAATGTTAGAAACATGGACACCTGATACATGCTCCAGATAGGGAGCTAATTCCTTCTATATCTCACTAGCCATTTCAGCGATGGGCCTTTGATCTTATTGGGCAGATTCATCCCAACTCATCAGGTGGGCATAAGTTCATTATCACTGCTACTGACTACTTCACAAAATGGGTAGAGGCTGTTCCACTTCTATTGTCGCGGGCAAGGCGGTGTCTTTATTTATTTTAAACCATATCATGCAGCCGATATGGAGTGCCATATGAGATCATCACTGACAATGGAGGTCGGTTCAAAAACAAGGACCTTAAAGAACTTTCCCAAAGATTCAAGATAAAGCAACATTGGTCCTCCATTTACTTCCCACAAGGAAATGGTCAGGCAGAGGCTTCAAACAAAACCATTCTCAAGATTTTGCACAGAACAGTTCATAAGAATGGTAGAGATTGGCACCTACAGATAAATCCAGCCCTATGGGCCTATAGAATGAGTATTCGTACTCCAACTGGGGCTACTCCTTTTTCCCTCACATACGGCGCTGAAGCAGTGTTACCTTTAGAGGTTGAGATTCCATCACTTCGGGTCTCTCTCAAAGGTCTAGTTACAGATGAAGACTATCGTGCCATGAGATTGCAAGAATTAGAACTTCTTGATGAGAAGCGTAAAGCATCATTTGACCATATGAGGGTCTATCAAAAGAGGATGTCCAAAGCCTTCAACAAAAAGGTTCGCCCTAGAGAATTCCAAGTAGGAGATCTTGTCCTGCGAGAGAATCCTAGAACCAAGGAAGCCAGAAACGAGAATGGCAAATTCAGACCTAATTGGCTTGGACCCTACATCATCCGCAGCTGACTTACGGCGCAGATTACTATCTACTTCCTCTCGAGAGAGGTGGCTCCACACAGGCTTCTATCAAGTAACACTTTGAAGAGTTCTATCATGATGCGGATTATGCAGGGGCATCCTTTGTATATAATTATGATCCTGAAAAAAGTTCCAAAAAAATTGATATATGATACTGAAAAAATTACAAAAAAAAAATTGATATATTGTCAAAAAATCCAAAAAAATTCAAATATGATGCTGAAAAAATACAAAAAAAAATAAAAATATAAAAAGTCCTAAAAAAAAAAAATTCTTCCAAGTGGTGAAAACCTGGAAACAGGCGCTACTTGAGGCCTTTGCATCCCTATTTCTTAGCATGCATCCTCGACACTTAGCCTTTCTCCATCATGCCTTGGTTTGGAATTGGTCTTTGTCTTTGTCTAGGGGCATCATTGTTTTAGCTTTAGGATGGATGTTGGGACCTCTGACAGCCTGGCATAAAATTTGTGTTTTTCAACACAACCCCTGACATCGTGTGTTTTTCAACACTTATCAGTTTGGTCTTATCTAGTTCGGTCATGTGATCTTACCTACTTGCAAGAATTCAATCCTTATCCTTGGAACTTAGTATTAGTTTACACACTTAAAAATTTTTAATTACAACACTTAATGCTTGAGATATGCCATGATCTTTTCTTTGTGTGCTGACTGATATTGATTTTCGTTGAGTGTCCTTGTCTAATAAGTCTCTCCATGATGCATAGCTAGAGGACTTGGGGCATGGGGCATGTTTTTATTTGCTTTCTGCTTGTGGGTGTTGTCTTGAACCTCTTCAATGTCTCTTGTTGTCTCCTTGATACACTTAAGAGATTTATGGCATCATCCTTGAATGTTTTTGCACAACCATTCTCATGGTAATCTTGGCATTTATGTCTTGATGCGAGCGTGGTTTTGCGACATTAAATTGGGTAAGCTAACATTGTAGTCATCTTGACCTTCATGTCTTTGATGCTCATGTTAGAATCTTTCCACATTCCAAGCGATATAAATCACATTCATATCTTCATGGTTGCGTTTGTGACTAGTGATGACTGTGTGATTGTTCGATGTCTTGTAATAATGGCCCAATGATGAAAATAAGTTCTCTTACATTCTCTAATGAATGATGAACACACAAAACCCTATGTTACCCTATTGCAAGTACACCTTTGCATTTTCATGTAGCTTGCATTATTTAGACTTCATGTTAATTTGCACTTTTAGGCTATATTATGGGTTTGAGAGGGTTTCCTTCATCTTTCTTGTGGATTTTTCATCAACTGTGATCACGTTCTTCATTTCCTTATCTTCTTTCGTGATCTCAATCAAAATTCCCTATCTTAAACAGTTGATTGATTTTGATGCATCCTCTTTATTGAGGCAGATTCTCTTCCTTCTCTCCATTTCTTCCAAACTTCTATCTTCCATTCAATTTCACCCCGCTTCTTTTCTTCTAATTCAACCTTAGGGCATAATTTTCTTGCTGATCTACCACACAGGTTACATGATTTTTATATTTTTCATCTTACATCAAGGGCCTATCTTTTGTTGATTTGATCAAATTTTCAATTTAGTATTGTTTCTCCTCTATCTCGTTCCGATTTGATCGCGCGGTACCTATCAAACTTCAATCCTTGATTCAAAACTTTTATCAATTTATCAATTTAGCTTCTCTTGGGGCAACTTTGTGAATTCTTGCCACTTTGGATGTGATCGAATGGAGCCTCATGTTCAAGGCACTTTTGTTTATGTTTGTCGGGATGTGATCACCGAGTCGACCCACTCACATCGAGTTGTTTTGTGATCCCAAATCGATCTCACATTGCAACTTTACATTCAACATTTGCATCGCGATCAAATTAGAACTCACATTAGTCAAAGAGGGGCAAATGTATGCAACCTAAAATGGTCACTAGACTTTGGGCCCCATTTATTTAATTTGTCAACATCAACTTTCTGAATCAATGATTGTTGCATTTTCAAATCAAATTTCTTAATCAATTCATAGCTATTTCAAATGTTTCAATTTTTCCTAAGGTTTGAATGCTTCATTAATTTTATTTAATTAAAAGAAATAAATCCCTTTTAATAAATAAAATAATGTTATTTAATTGAAGTTAATATTCCTTAAATAAAATGATGCTATTTAATTAAATCTATTTTTTAATTAAATAATTTTATTTATTTTATTAATATTCATTTCTAGAATACATAATCTTATTTTATTTTATTAAAGATATTATCATCTTAAATTAAATAAAATAAATGAAATATCCTCAAATATCTGTGATGAAAAAAAAGGGGAAACAAATGGAGTTAAAGGAAATAAACTAAAAGAATTCCAATCAGATTTGTTTCTATTTTTCTATTTATCCCACATTTATCTGAATTTGCCTTCAATTCTACTTTTGCCTATAAAATGAGCCCTCTCATTCTCATTTCAAGAATCACGAATTTTTACATCAGACTTATGCTACAAATTTGAATTTTATCATTTGAGATTACATTAGTTTGATTATATAAGCATCTTATTTTTAGAGCATATAGTTTAATATTACATTTTAGCTTAATCTTCATAGTAGATTAATTTGCAAAATAATTCATTTATGACATTGCATGTAGATTAAGTTTCATTTCAATAAATTAGTTTGGTTCATTACATTTTACAGCCATTTAGATTAGTTTTCATTGTTGCATTGCAAGAACATGATTCATGGAGATTGGCATTCTTGCTTCTCCTCTTTGAATCTCTCGTTTCGAGATTGTATTTGCAGGGGTAACAGGGTTAATCTGAGGGCCACAATATCAATCCCTGCTCTTCTTGGATAGAGAGCTGTGAATCGATTTGCAAGGACTCATTATTGAGTATCCTTGCATGTAAGGATTCACAGAAGTATAACATATTTTCAGTTATACATTATGCTTGCTATCCAAACTTACTGAACCTATCCCACAAATTTTAGTGCCAGTATCATCTCCAAACATAACCAAGCCTCTATCATATTTTTCAAGTTTAACAAACTTACTATTATCACCAGTCATATGATGTGAACAACCACTATCAACAACCCAATAGTTTTTTCCTTTTTAGCATGTAGGGAAGAGATTACAGTACCTTCATTTTTCTCCTTCTCCAGAGGGCATTCCTTCACCTATTTTTTATAATTAGCAAAAGTAGGTTCATCTTTTATAGTCAAGAACAAGTATTCATTGTCACCAGGATCTTCATAATTAGAATCATCATCATATATATTAGCATTCTCATTCACATAATATGCTCTATTGATCTTCTTACCTTTCTTTTCTTTCTCATATCTTTGTTTATTCCTCTTAGCTCTTTTCGTACAATTTGCAATATAATGACCTATTTCTCCACAACTAAAGTATTTAAAGGGTAACTTACCTTCATACTTGTTAGAGCCTTTCCTCATCCTCACAAAGTTAGCTTCTACTTCATCAAGACTTTCTTCATCTGAATCTTTAGCTTTTGTAGCCTTAAATCAATCTCTGATTTGAATCCATTTCTCAAATTCAGCTTCCTCATCTCATAAGATGTCAGAGATCCCAACAACAGATCTGTAGTGTAAGTCTTATAATCTATACTTTGTTCAATAACACATACCTTTTTGTTGTAAGCATTAGGGAGATTTCTAAGAATCTTCTTTACAATCGTAGTTTCATCTATAGTAGCACCAAGTCCTCGCATTCCAACTACTATCTCATCCAATCTTTTTACATATGCTTTAACATTCTCATCTTCAGACATATGTAGGAGCTCAAACTATGTTTCCAAATTCTTCAATTTTGCCTCTTTGATCTCTTCATCACCTTCATGCGCCCTTTCCAAAGAATCCTAGACCTCCTTAGTAGTCTTCATATTTTGAACCTTAATCAACTCAGAATGTACAAGATTGTTCTTCAAAATGTACTTCGCCTTATTGTTCACTTCATGTGCCTTTATCTCATCAGTCGTACTCAGACCATTAGCAGGAGGAGTGTAAGGATTCTTGTAAGCTTTCTTCACATCATATCCATAATACTCCAAATATTCTTCCATCAATATTTTTCAGATAGCATAATTAGTTCCATCGAACCTCGAATAATTATAAGTAACTTTTCTAGCCATCCCAGACCTTCCTTAAGCGATTAAACTCTACTCCAAGGAACCAAGCTCTAATACCAATTGTTGAATAAGACAACTGAGAGAGGGGGTGAATCAGTTGTAACAAATTTAAACCTTTAAATCATTCACCATAACTAATCCTTAAGACTACTTAAATGATTAAACATTAAGTGCAAGTGTAGAAACTGAAAAGCATCACACAAACACAACAACACCATATTTACATGGAAAACCCAATAAGGGAAAAACTACGGTGAGGATTAACTCGCACTATAGAGAATATCAAAACTAATTACAAAGGCTCACTGCTTGAGAAACGAGGCTCATTGCCAAAACAAGGACTCACTGTCCAACAAGGCTAACAACCTGGAGGGCTCACTGCCACAAAGATACAAAGAACATAGAAGAGATATGTTACAGAGAGAAGACAATCTCAATGCAAAAGAGAAATCCACCACAATTTTCTCAATCACTTGCAGACAAGCATGAATGATAGAGTACACCTTTAGCTCACTACATCTAGAAACTCAGCATTTAAGCTTCGCACTGATCTGCCACACTCGCATCACACACACTCACTTATTCGCATCAATCTCGCATCTATCTACTCTATTTCTTTATACTTATCTCTCTTGTACTTCATTTCACCACTAACTCATTCTGCATTTATACTATATTCAACTTTGAAACATATCCAAATTCGGCCATCCAACATTAAATTCAAATTAGGTCAGTGCCAAAACATCCTAGGGTGGAATTAGAATGAGGGCAACCCAAACACATGCTTGATAATGACCCAAATAGATCCAACACGCTTCATCAACTTTGAAGATAGTGTTCAACACAATTTCAGCCAAACCAATGTAAAACACATAGAACAATTAAGCATGAATCTTCCAGATACTGAAATCATCTTCAATACAATCATAACAACTTAACTAGATCTACAAGTCATAATAATTTACCAAAGAGAAATCCGAACCAACAACATTTCTTCCGAACCTAAGCTAGAAACACAAAAAACCATAGTTCACAATTGGTGAACATAACTCACACTGTACAATGAATCAACAGCCAAAAATTTGGAAATAGCGACTTCCAACAACCATGATCAACATATCTGAACCACACAAACATAGGAGCAAATCTCAGAGCAAAACCTGAAGCAACCATTGAACACCTATAACCTTTCTTCAATACAATTTTCTCAATATCCTCGACATGACCAACTAATAACCTGCAACCATGACATCAATGACAACAACTAGTTGATAACCAATTGACCAATTGACATCAATGACAACACCTTCATTCCTTTCATTCTTGCAACATATAGTCAATGGATGCAACATAAAGCAACTTGTCAATTCATGAACTTGAGCACCATTTTTTAATACGGCCACCTAACACAATACAACTTGCTTGTCATTAGAGCCATGTGTTTCATGAGTGTCTTAGTATAACATGGCTTGCTAGCCTTGGGAAACCAATCATATTACATGGACACCTAGCATAACACAATTTGATAGCCAATAGATCTATGTGGCTCATGAGTGATTTTACATCCTTGTGAAAGAATTCTCTTCATACATTGAATGGATGACGTTTGGTATTTGAGACAAATTTAATACTAAGTCTCTTTGTCTTATTGACTCAAATCCTTTTAGTACTAACTTTGTGTTTGTGTTTGTCTTTTATGTGTTTTCTTATGTGTGATGTAGTGTTTGTTATGTATAGGTTGTGTTGTGTATCGTGTTGTTTTTGTCATGTATGTTTTGTTTTGTCATGTTGCATTCCATACATGTGTGTTCCTTTGTTATTATGTTGTCTTGTTATAGGATTTTGGATTCTAAGGGGTTGTGCAATCCTCTTAGATTCATTGTCATCTTATCTCTTCAACATGTGGATAATTAGACTCCTCTTGATATATTTTCTACTTTAGTGTGAGTCTGAGTGTAAGTTCATACTCTCACTAGAGTGAGGGCTAAATGTAGTGTCAAAAATTGTCATTGTGAACAATTTTACACTATGCTTTGCTCCCCTCTAAGTGATTGGACCTATTATGTTCCTAATTTCCTAAATTATGCATTTCATGGCCTATTTTAACATTTATCAAGAAATTAAATGTACAAGACCCAAGAATACATTTAATGTTTTTCTCCTAACACTTTGGATCTCGAAGATTGAGGGATTTGGACTAGGGCATCCTTGCGCCCTAGTCCCCTTAATGTGGCCCCAAAATTCAAAGTGTTGGCGGAAGTCATTTAATATTTGAAATTCACATTTTGATTGTTGGCCATCAAGATTTAATTTTTGAAAAAATAGAGCAATTTCATATAAATACTTAGTCATTTTATCATTTTAAAACTAGGTATGAAAAACAAGCAAGAAAAAGAAGAAGAATAAGGATTATCAAGCAATTATTATCAAGTCAAGAGTAGTTAAGAGTATAATTTAGAGATTTATTGAAACATTTCATTGTCAAAGCATCATGCCAAGTTTTATGTGAGTTTGTTTATGTTTATGCATACATTTTGTTTGTGAGGACTAACACTTGTAAGTCTTCAAAGTAATCTAAGCCAAATTACAATCAAGCCTTAAGGAGATTTGCATGACTTTAGTGCTTCAAGGAATCACATTTGAGTGGTGAGTTGCATCTAATTGTTGATTCATCATTCATTTGTCATTTTAGCCTCTATCCCTCAAAAGGATAAACTCTTTTTATCATCAATTTTTCCATTGTGGAGGTAGAAGCACCAACATAGGGTTTGACTAAGGCAAGCCCATATATGGCACAACCCTTCCTCTCCTTTTAGATGTGTAGGGACAGATCTAAAAAGGACTGAAGGGATATTTGAAGACAATTCACTCATTCAAGCATTCAAGCCCTACAACTTGACAAGATACAAAAACTATAATATCTTGACAACAGACGAAGATCCGACTATGGGATTCGAAAGGGAGAAGCTACAAACTAGGTACCTAGGGATTGTAAAAGCATATTTTGATTTTAGTTAGCCAAACTAGGGCGTCCTTGTGCCCTAATCCACCTGAAAACAACTCATATTCAAACTACAGGTGCACACATGTCTATTGTTTCCATTTCTCATCCTTAAATCTAACTGTCAAATTCCATTTTTTTTGTATTTGCATCAGTACAATGCACTTTCATAGTTAGCTAGTCATATCATTACATTTCATACAAAATCCATTCCAAGGCATTTCAATTCAGATCCTAGGGTTGATTGAGTCACCTTTCAAGTTGCAAGTCAATCTCATATCCTAGTTGATCTTAAATTTTAAATGATATATTAGTGAAAAAGAACCCTTGAAATCCTAAGGTGAAGTCTAAGGGTTTCACTTTTCACATTTATCAAGAAGTTAACTTTTTCACCCTCTACACTTCTCAAACACAAAAATGGTAAACCTATTTTTTAAGTAATATGAAGTATTAATTGCCTCAACCCAAAACTCATGTTCTAGACCATCACTTCTTACAAGGCTTATGGCTCAATCTAACAAATTTTTGTTCAACCTTTTACCTACATTTTACTGTGGTGTGCAAGGTGTTCTATTTGTGCAATAACCCCAATATGTTTGCAAATACTTCAAAAACTTTAAAGCAATACACCCCATCATTATATAATATTAACACTTATTCTTTTATCAATATAATTTTCTACAAGTGCCTTAAAATTCTTAAACTTGTGAAATACTTTAGGCTACCCTAAATATATACTCAATCATACCTAGAATAATCATTTATAAAGGAAATATAGTATTGAGACTTGTTGATGCATGGGCATCCTTTGATGCACCCTTTATTGCACTTTGTTGTCATGTTGCTAAACTTTGAGTTTTCGTTTGTTTGGAGTCAATAAGGTCATGAAAGACCATTTTGAGTCATTTGGAGTCATTCTATGATGTTCTATGGTGTTTTTAAGTCATGTTGTAAAAAGTTACAAAAGTTGCAAAATGTTGTCAAAAGTTGTAAATGTTGTCATTAGAGTTTACAAAAGGATTGGTGGTCAGTTTTTCAGTTGCAAATGATTGTGACATGTTAAATATGTCTTGCAACATCAATCCCAAAGGTTGGATAAGGTTGGGGGAAGAACATGAATGAAAGAAACTCATTTTGGCACATTCTTTCCTTGCATTTTTTGTTGAAATAGTCAGTAATCTTCATGGTACGGCTTTGTATGGTACAATACAGACATGGAATCAATTAGAAAGGTTTAAGGTGTGTTTTAAGATTATAATAATTTTTTTAATCAATTTCATTAAGTTTTGAGTGAGGTATGGCAATTTCATTGAGGGTAGGTCTATTAAGTTTATTTTTCTAAAAAGTTACAATTTGTAGTTTGCATTGTATGGACTGGTATAGTTTGGTATGGTCTTGAAACTAATTGGAAAACTTGGAGAAGGGTCCTAGCTTTCAAATTATTTTGATTTGGTAGAATTTTAACAAGTTTTGTGCAAGATATTGCAATTTTGGTGAGTATAGGTCTAAACCCTGCCTAGGGTTTCCAGCAACACTTAAAAATTCATATATTTTGTTTTAACCCAAAAATTGGTGAAGATCTCTATTTTGATGTGTTCTAAAAACCCTTTAAAGGAAAATTCATGGTTTTCAATTTTGATGGAGATATTAATGACAATATGCTTGCATTTGTGTATAAAATGTCTTAAAACCTTGGTGGGTTAATGGTTTGGAGAACCCACACATTGTCTGGTCATGGTTGATTGGGGAATCAATAAAAAATGTTTTAAAGAGTTTGCACAAGATAGGGATTCACATGACAAGTGTTCTTTCCTTTTTTTGAAGTCATTTCCTTGAATGCACCTAGTGGCAGGAATACCTAATTTGCTTGTTTCATTGTGTCAATCACTTATTTGGGACTATGTATGTTTGGAAACCTTTAGATTATGTTGAAGCAGGTCTGAATACATCAAGTTGTCCACATTCCATGTTGCCTTCAATGCGAGTGTCACTAGGGTGTTGTCCCATGTTTTCATGTGCATAAGGAAGCCTTTAAGCATTGGTTGAGATCAACCATTGTGTGAAGGGTGTAAAAGCAGTCAAGTTGTGTTAGAACAATTCCTTTCTTTGCATCATTTTTGGTATTAGAACCGAAAGCTCTTTGGGAATGATCTATTATTTTGGCTAATGTGGTTTAGTGAGATTTGATGTTTAAGGATGACTCTTAATAAGAAGAAAGATAGGCAAAAGGCATTATCATTATTAAATACATTGTTCAAAGTGGCAAAGAGGCTACAAGAGGAAGAAATTGCAGTCAAGAAATAAAGTAAGTTGGCAAAGGACAGATTATTCTGGACTACCTGTAAGTCCAAAGGTAAATGTTGTCAAGTTGTGATTTTAGATAACTGCATGGATAATATTTTTTTCTAAATTATGGTAGATAAATTGGGTTTGGAAAGAATAGAACACCCCATGCCCTATTTAGTGAGTTGGCTTTAAACATGTAACCAGGTAACTGTACGTGAGCAATGCAAACTTGAGTTTCACATAGGCAATTATAAGGATGAAATAGTTCGTGGTATTATCCATTTGGATGTATGTCACATTGTGTTTGGAAGGTTGTGGCATTATAGCAAGAAGCGAAGTATAACAGGAAAACCAACACATATGAGTTGGACAAAGATGGGAAGAAATATGCATTAGTAGCCTTGAAGGATGAGTGCATAGGGATTGAAAGCTTATTGTTAGGTGAGAAGACAGATGTACGATAGTATGAAATTTAGACAAATGAGGTAATGGATGAGGTAATAAATTTTGAAAACATGTTGTTTGAAAAACTAGTTGAACAAGAAATGGAAGAAATTTCTTTTGAATTTGTTCAAACTAATGAAAGTAATAGTGACGTTGATGTTGAAGTGGTTGATGTTTAGGAAGAAGAAGAAGAGACAACAAAATAAGTTGTAAAGGACTCACAAATAGTCCAAAGAGAGAAGAGAGTCATGGAGGATAAGGAGATAGCATGGTTCTCAAGAGAAGAACCAAGAGTTGAGAATGTTGATGCCAAGGAGAATAAAAAAATGGTCGAGCAATTCAAAAATATAGATGAATGGCTGAGTAAGGTTGAGGTGAAGCTAGAGATTTTGGAGAATCATGAAGAGAAGAGAATGTATGGCAAACAACAAGAGGTGGATGAAGAAGTGGAGTATGAAAACAAAGAATGCGATTTCTTTAATATGTGTGTTTCCTATGCAAGTAAAAAAGACAAAGTGGATGAAAGAGAAAATAACTCTTCAATTGCAATCAAAGCTAAAGTTAGAACGAGAAAACAAACAAAAGCACATGGCTACATTGTACCAAGTTGGATTTGGCTCAAGAAGCATGTTGTTGGAACAAAAAACACAAGTGCGCCAATTAATACAAATGTAGTTGAGATCCAACAAAAAGAAAACAATGCACACACACAAAGGAAATGGAAGACAAGAAAAAAGATTCCTATTTGAGGTGGAACTCAAATTTTTCTCTCTGGGGAGTATGATGCAAGGGCATCCTTTGATGCACCCTTTATTGCACTTTGTTGTCATGTTGCTAAACTTTGAGTTTTCATTTGTTTGGGGTCAATAAGGTCATGAAAGACCATTTTGAGTCATTTGAAGTCATTCTATGATGTTCTATGGTGTTTTGGAGTCATGTTGTAAAAAGTTGCAAAATGTTGTCATTAGAGTTAACAAAAGGGTTGGTGGTTGGTTTTTCAGTTGCAAATGATTGTGACATATTAAATATTTTTTGTAACATTGATCCCAAGGGTTAGAGAAGGTTGGGGGAAGAACAGGAATGAAAGAAACTCATTTTGGCACATTCTTTCCTTGCATTTTTTGTTGAAATAGTGAGTAATCTTCATGGTACGGCTTTGTATGGTACATTACAGACATGAAATCAATTGGAAAGGTTGAATATGTGTTTTAATATTATAATGCTTTTGTTTGAATCAATTTCATTAAGTTTTGAGTGAGACATGACAATTTTATTGAGGGCAGGTTTGTTAAGTTAATTTTTTTGAAAAGTTGCAATTTGTAATTTGCATTGTACAGACTGGTATAGTTTGGTACGGTCCTGAAACCAATTGGAAAAGTTGTATAAGGGTCATAAATTTTGAATGCTTTTGATTTGGTAGAATTTCATCAAGTTTTGTGCAAGATATTGCAATTTTGGTGAGTGTAGGTCTATACCTTGCCTAGGGTTTCCAACAACACTTGAAAATTCTAATATTTTGTTTTAACCGTCCAAATTTTCCAAAAATTGGCGAAGATCTTTGTTTTGATGTGTTCTAAAAAACCTTTAAAGTAAAATTCATGGTTTTCAATTTTGATGGAGATATTAATGACAATATGCTTGCATTTGTGTATAAACTGTCTTAAAACCTTGGTGGGTTGAGGGTTTGGAAAAACCCACACATTGTCTGGTCATGGTTGATTGGGGAATCAATAAACATGATTGTAAAGAGCCTGTACAAGATAGAGATTCACATGACAAGTTTTATTTCCTTTGTTTGAAGTCATTGCCTTGAATGCACCTAGTGGCAGTAATACCTAATTTGCTTGTTTCATTGTGTCAATCATTTAGTTGGGACTATGTACGTTTTGAAACCTTTAGAATATGTTGAAGAAGGTCTGAATAGATCAAGTTTTCCACATTCCACGTTTCCTTCAATGGTTGAGTGTCACTAGGGTGTTGTCCCATGTTTTCATGTGCATAAGGAAGCCTTTAGGCATTGGTTGAGATCAATCATTGTGTGAAGGGTGTAAAAGCAATCAAGTTGTGTTAGAACAATTCCTTTCTTTGCATCACTTACCAATGGAGTGCACATCCATTGGACCAAACACATCACTATAAATCACTTTGAAAGTCTCTCTTGTCATAATGATTCCTAATGCAAGCCTTACACAACACTAACAAAACTCAAAACCAATAGAACAATTTGAAAGACCTTCCACCATATTGTTGTTAAAGTTTTCAAACCCTTTTTCTCCTATATGACTAAGTTTGAGTTGCCACAACATACATGATTCAAGTTCAATTGCATTGACTGAACTACACAATATTGATGCTTCTAGCCCAAACAATGTTCTATGTCTAGTACCTTTATCTAGCACCAAATTTCCTCTAGCTCACTTACGATAATTTTCATCAAATGTAACATATATTCGAGAATCAATCATCTTAAAAATAGAAATAAGACTTCTTGCTAGACCTGGAATATGTAAAACATCAAAGTGTTTTCACTCACCCATTTTTGAAGAACACCTTCACCTTTCCCTAGTCAATTCAATAGCAAGAATTGTTACCACCAAATAAATCATGTCCTCTATCACGCTTCTTGTAATTAGAGAACCACTTGTGAGGAATTATGTGATACGATGCACCTAATTCAATCAACCAAAAAATGTCACCAAAAAGGCTAGTAGAAATAAAATCATCCTCCTTTTTAGACCTGCATTCCTTATTTATGTAACCTCTCGTATCACAATTCTAACACTTAAAGTTATGATTTCCAAAGGACTTAGACTTGGCCTTTCTCTTGGACTTGTTGTCCCCACCCTTCTTCATACCCACTATATCCTTTAACCTACCCCTTTCAATCGAAGTATCACTAGAGGAATCATATATGAACTCACTTGATTTTGACACTTAGCAAGACACCTACAATGTCCTTTAGTTTTGGTGAAGAATAGTTACCGATGATTTTCATAATTAGATTCTCCCATGAATAAATTAATGAAAAAAATAATACCTTGCACTCATCATCTTCTAATTTAACTCATATTAACATTAACTAGCTCAAAACTACATTGAAGGTGTTAGATGATCATTTATAGAGTCTGCCTCCTTTATCCTCAAAGAGTACAACTCTCTTTTCAAGAATAGAGTATTTACAAGACTTGGATTTGTATAGGGTTCATATGTTCTTCCATAAGAAATATGCAATTGGTTCTTTTGTCACATTCATCAATATAAGATCTAAAAGACAAACAAATACTATTTTCAACTTCCTTTTCCAATTTACTCTAGTCCTCATCAAACATACTTGTAACAAGAAGATACAAATATCTACTTATCTCTTCGTGTGAGGGAGTCTTCTATTTTCAACTTCTATAACTCAAAATTATAACCATTGATCTCTCAATTTTACCTTGAGTGTTAGCTATGAATCCAATAACACATGTTATATATTCTCATAGAATCTTCAAAAAACTCCCATCAAAGCCACTTATGCATGTACAATAAGAAAAGGAATCACATTGCTTCCATCAAACAAACCTTAGCACAAAATTATTGAGGGCTTCACCACCAGACACATGGTTATCCCACTAAATGGTCCCTACACAAACAAGCAAACCCTAATACCAAATGTTAAGGAATTAATCCTCATGATGTCAAATAATTTGTAATATTATAAACCTTAAGATTGTGTGATCTAAATACAATTTTTTTTTTTTATCAATTCATTTAGCTACATTAAAGAACAAACATGAAATAATATGTAAACCACATACACATGACACAAGAATGTATGTGGGAGACCCTTACAAGAAAAATACCCAATAGGAAGATGGAAATTACAATTGTGTTAATTTAAAACAAACTCCAAATACAATTAGCCACTTTACATATATCTCAATCTACAAACTACAACATACAAACTCTACAATCATACTTTACAACATCATTAGGAAAAATTACATCAATGTATTCCATTTGCACCAACAATTAGATGTACCCCTAAAGTCTTAATTAGATGCGCCACTAACAAAAAGACAATTACAATTGTATTGATCTAAACAAATTTATATGTATCTCAATCTACAAACTACAACATACAAACTCTACAATCACATTCATAGCATCACATCATCAGGCAACTTTGTATAATCCTATTCCATTTGTGCCAACAATTAGATATACCTCTTGAGTTCTCCTAAAATTCCAACTATCTTACACTCCAACTATCCATGGAATAACAATTGTCATACAACCATAACATGAGCATACAATGACATAGACATACTACACATGATACCAAACATGACCTCTTCAGATGGATAACCATCACATATACTTAGGTGATTCTACACATAATCAACATTATTGACCAAAACACCTAAACCATGTACACGTCTTCCTACACTACAACCAAAACCAAACTATGGTGCATGACAATAAACACAAACTCCCAAATGTTTCTTATCACTTTTGATACATCAAAAAATCCTCTAAAATATGTGCATGCCCTCAAATGTCATTGCATACACTCCAACAACCACATGTGCACCTACACTAACATATGTGCTCTAGCAACTCACTCAATTCATGATGCAATAGCAAGTTCTTCACCAAGTGTCTCGCAATTGTTACCATAACATTGGGTTGTAACAAGCCTCCATACCATAGCACAACCTCAAAAACTCAATAGATGGTTACCACATAGGCTTTTATCACTATCTTACTAATCTACACTAAACTCTTCAACATATTCTTGAATCATCCACAAATCTTAGCATATAACAAGTTCAACTCCTTAAAGATCAACTAACCATACCAACCATGTCATAAACAATTCTTATCCTCAAGAGTTGCTTTTAGAGCATCTATTTTTAATAAAGATATTTGCAATGGAAACATTTCATTTGTTGTTGTAAGAACTTATGCTATAACTTTTCCACCATTAATTTTCTCACAACAATTACAACTACCATCATGAAAAAATAATTTAAAATTATTTTCAACAAACCAGTGTACACTCAATAAACTTTCCTTAAGGCCATCTTACTCCATGTTGGTTGGTGTGTACAACCAATGTGCCTTTTCCAACAACTTGCATTGATTTATTATCTTCAAATTTCAATAGACTATTTACTACTTTATCAACTTGCAATAAAGAAAAAATTATTTCACTATCATATGATTTGAACAACCAAAATCAAGAAACCAAACATTATCTTAAGATTTCCCTTTTCATGAGAATAGATAAAAATATTGTAATTGAGATGCTCTCTTTAAATTAAAGTTGACTTTTCTTTCTTATTTTGCATGCGACTCTATTTGAGCATACAGTGGAGACTCCTTTTCAAAATGTCAAATTTCTTTTTACAATTACGGGATTAAATTTGTCTTTTATTTGTATAACCACGTCTACAACCTCTACTCCTATAGTCTCTTTGTCTTTTACTTGAATTGAAGTATCTATAGATGTGAGGAGAATTGCATTGAATGCTAACTATGTATTCATATGTAAATTCTTCTCCTTGTTCTGTCATGTCTGTATGCATATACTATTGCAAGTATGAATAGGTTGTTGCAAGGTGTTGTCATTGATGTCAACTGATTGTTGTTATCATTAATATCATGAATGTAGGATATTGAGAAAATTGTATTGAAGGAAGAATGTAGGTGTTTAGTGGTTGCTCTGGATTTTGCTTTGGAATTTGCTTTTATGTGTGTGTGGTTCAGATATATTGTTCATGGTTGTTGGAAGTTGCTATATCCATATTTTTGGCTTCTAATTCATTGTACAGTGCGAGTTATGTTCACCAATTGTGAATTGTGGTTTTTTGTGTATCTGGCTGAGGTTCGAAAAAAATGTTGTTGGTCTGAATTTCTCTTTGGTTAAATCTTATGACTTGCGGTTCTAGAGTTAAGTTGTTGTGATCATGTTGAAGATAATTTCAGTATCTAGAAGGATTGTGTTTAATTGTTTTATATGTTTTACATTGGTTTAGTCGACTTTGTGTTAAACACTACCTTTGAAATTGATGAAGAATGTTGGGACCTATTTGGGTCCTCATCAAGCATGTGTTTGGGTCGCCTTCATTCTAATTCCACCCTAAGATGTTTTGGCGCTGACCTAATTTGAATTTAATAATGGATAGTTGATTTTGAAACAATCTACTACTGAAATACTGAATTTAATTCATACATATCTATGTGGTCCTACAAGAGTGAGAAGTCTACAAGGTGAAAGCTACATTATGCTTTTGATTGATGGTTATTCAAGATATACATGGGTTACATTTCTTAGAGAGAAATGAGATACATTAGATAGATTCAAGACATTCAAACTATCGTTGAAAATGAAGTAAATTTGAAGATAAAATGCTTAAGATCTAACAGAGGTGTTGAATTCATTTCCCATGAGTTTAATATGTTTTGTGAAGTGCATGGAATAAAAAGATAGTTATTTGCTTCGAGAATTTTTCAGTAGAGTGGAGTTGTTGAAAGGAAAAACATAACAGTTCAAAAGGCTGCTAGATCAATGATTACTGAGGCAGGTTTATCGGAAGTTTACTATCGAGTTCAAGCAAGAGCAAATAGTACAAATACCCCCTATGAGCTATGGTGTGGAAGAATTCCTACTGTTAAGTATTTCAAGGTGTGATATAGGGGGATTCACTACTCACGAATTCTCTTCGTTCAGAGATCCTCACAGGGCGAATTGCCTTATATTACCTCAATGGAACAACGACGAGAGTTCTACAATCCGAAAGAGCAGGTCACGAAGGTTCTCTAGAAAAACTGGCAGGCTCTCGGCCAAAGGACGTCAGCGCAGGAAGTGGACGACAGCGCGGCATGTTGGCATCTCAGAGGTGCGCTGACGTCTCGTACGGACCAGAGACCAAGTTTATCACAAAAAATGTCTAAATGATTGCTAGCAAATGGATTGCTAAGAATTGACAATGTAGGAAAATGACAAAATGCGATAAAGTGATAGAAATGAAATAAAGTAAGGTAGAGAAGATAAAGAGGAGAAAAGAAATACTTACGACCGTGCGGGTGATGAAGCCTCCACCAAACAAATGTCTTCAAAACCTGCACACAAGAGGGAGAGAAATTATTGGGGTTGTATAGGGGTTTGCCTCAATCAAACCCTGTTTTGGTGTTCCCACCTCCATAGACAGCTAGATAGATAGAGAAGTAGAAATGAAGTAAAAAACACCAAAGCACTACAAAACAGTGTTATGCTACTCAACCAAGTAATAGAGGAGAGGAGTGAAAGCTTACCACCTCCACCAAGAGCGCTCAAGGCCAATGGGGGAGAACATGAGAGGAACTCAAGCCTCTGCTGCAATGGTGTTTGTTCCACACTTGCTCTACTGACGCGGTGGAGTGTTGATGTTGCTGCTTGTGAAGTGTAAAGTGTTTGTTATAATGCTTGGAAGAGGATGTGAAGCTTGTGGATGAAGTCCAAAAATGGTGAAGAGATCTTCTAACCTTCAAATGCAAGTTCAAACACTGATTATGAAGGAGTGAGAAAGGAAATGGCCATATTTGGGTCGAGTGGCCGAATGAGGCATTACAACTTGACTCCCAATGGGAAGTGTAACGCCTCTGCAGGCTCCAGACGTGAAAATCTGTCAAGGATGTGATGCAGGAGCATCCAGCGGTGTAAGGGCAATCTTATATCACCCAAAAACATGCATTGCATTTATATTTCCTTTGGTTAGTTTTTTGTAGATGTCTTTGCATTTCTGGATACCCTTTTCGTCGTTATGTAAATCCCCACCTTCAGTTTTGTTGTTCTGCTTTCTCTGGTCAATTGCTATTTTTAGCAAATTTTGGAATTTGTTGCGAATTAAAGGTGTTTTGGAACGAAAATTGAACGAAAATTATATGGGAGGATTTAGAACGTAAAAATAAGAAGATTGGTGAAAGAATCGAGTAGAGAGCATTTCTGGTTTGAAAGATATTGCAATTTTAGTCTCTTAGAAAAGCACCTGAAAACCTTCCAGATTGGGTTTGAGGCACTAAATGGCCCTGAAATGGCCTAAAAATTTGCTGAAATTGGCAAAACAAATTTCAAACACATTCTTGACTCCGAGACCTTTCCAACAGTTCAAATAGTTCGAAAAACAGAGTTCTGGATCAAAAGTTATGGCTCCTGGAAGTTGGTACACTTTCAAAATGTGCTAATTTTCGAATGATGTTTTAATTTTTTGAGTTTCAAATTGTAATTCTTGGTGCCAAACCACCAAAACTCATAACTTGAATGTTGTTTTTGGCTCATAACATAAGGGAAAAAAGGGTTATTTATGGGGGGATTTTTCTGATTTTGGTAGTTTTTTGGGGAAAAAGAGTTTGCATGCTGTGAAAAGGGGAACTTCTATAATGTCTGTAATTTTTGAGACTTTTGTAGCTTGCATGTATCGTAGAGCTCAAGGATTTGGGATTTCTGCATGTAAGATTTTCCATTATTGAATAATAATAAAGTTTGCTAGTTGTGAGTATTATTTTCGTGTCTTGGGTTTGCTCCCTCATCACGTGGTATCAGAGCGGGTTTTCTTGAGCGTGTGAACAAACCGCTAATCATGAGGCAGTTCGCACCAGGACTGTGGTTGTGGGTTTGAAGTATTTAAGATGCCTCCAAGAGTGATGTTTGGCAGACGTGGTGGTGTCAGAGGTGGCAAAATTGTTGATGGAAGAGATCCATTGGTGGTCGAAGGTTTCAAAGCCCTCCAGAGACAAATTGATGCATTACAGGAGTAGATGAGAAGAGGGTTAAACCCGGGAAGAAGAGAAAGTGAAGATGAAGAAGAGATGAAAGATACTGATGTGGAAGAGGAAGAAGTAGCGATTGATCAAGAGAAAATGCAACTAATTAAGGCCATTTCGAAGATCGGAAAAAAGGTCCAAAATAGAAGTCCCTAGTTATTCTGAAAGTCTGAACCCATAAGAGTTGATCGACTAGATCAACGAGCTAGAAGAGTATTTTGAGTATGAAGAAGTAGAAGACCCAGATCGGGTTAAGTTGGCAAAAACGAAGCTGAAGGGCCATGCCAATATTTGGTAGAAAGAGGTCCAGTTGGAGAGAAATCGAAGAGGCAAAGGAAAGATCAGCAGTTGGGACCGCATGGTGAAGAAACTGAAGAAGCAGTTCATACCACTGGACTATGAGTTAGATCAGATGAAGAAATTGCAAGGGTTGAAGCAAGGAAATAGATCTGTGAAAGAATACACAGAAGATTTTCACAAGATGATCATCAGAACGGGACATGCAAAGGCTAACAAGGAGAAGGTAGCTTGTTACCTTAATGGGTTACAACTGAGCATTCAAGAGGAGTTAAGCCTGGTCAGAATGACCACCATTGAGGACGCGTATCAGTTCGCACTAAAAGTTGAAGAAAAGTTGAACAAAAGGTTTGATAACAAACAAAAAGGAAGAGGAGGTTAAAGCGAAAAGGGTGGTGGAAGATCTTCTGGAAGTCGAAATGAGGATGAAAAGAAAAATGGAGATGTGGGTACCAATCGAGGATAGAGGAATGATAATTTCTACAGCCGGCGTGATCAAAACAGTGGTGATCAAAGAGGTAGAGGGCGAGGTAGATTTGGACAAGGATCTGAAAGAGGTGGTTTTAGAGGAACTTGTTTCCAATGTGGAGAAGAAGGGCATCGAGCCTATGAATGTCCACAACACCAAGAAAGGACAGACAGAAGACCAGAAGGTCATGGAAGGGTTGCACATGTAGATGAGGAGGCCCAATCTAAGCATTCAGATAATGTCGAAAGGGGAGAAGCCCTAGTAGTGAGAAGGGCCCTAGTGACTGGAGAGAAGGAGCTAAAACAGAGGAAGAATCTATTTCGCACAAGGTGCAAATGTGAAGGCAAATGTTGTGATGTTATTATTGACAGTGGGAATACTGATAATCTGGTGTCAAAAGAGATAGTTGCAAAACTAAAGTTGAAGAGGGAAAGACATCCACATCCATATCGGATTGCCTAACTGCAGAAAGATCACAAAGTTCTAGTTAATGAGCAGTTCCTGGTGAAGTTCAAAATTGGGAGCTATCGTGATGAGGTACTTTGTGATATCATCCCCATGGATGCATGTCACATGTTGGGCAGGCCGTGGCAGTTCGACAAGAAAACTTTACATGATGGCCATGCAAACACTTATTCCCTGACGAAGGATGGAGTCCGCCATAAGCTGAAACCGTAAAGGAGTATGAAGAAAAGGTATGCAGTAGTGTTAGGGTTTGTTATGTTGATGAAAATAAATTTTTAGAGGCATGAAATATGAGCATCTGTGTTATGCATTGATTTCTAGAATGGATAAAGAGGATAGTGGGAATGTACCAGAAGAAGTTTCTGGGTTATTGGGTGAGTTTCAGGAGATTGTTTTTGATAATGTGTAAGGGTTTACCACCAGTGAGGAAGATCAGTCATCAGATTGACTTGATCCCTGAAGCCAATTTGCCAAATAAGGCAGCTCACAGAATGACTCCTGCAGAAAATGAAGAGTTGAATAAACAAGTTCAGGAGTTGTTGAGAAAGGGTTTGATTTGAGAGAGTCTGAGCCCATGTGCAGTACCTGCAATACTAGCATCAAAGAAGGATGGGGAGTGGAGAATGTGCATAGACTCTTGAGCCATAAACAAGATAACAATCAAATATCAATTTCCCCTGCCAAGGATGGATGACTTGATGGACTGTTTGAGTGGAGCGCAGTACTTCACAAAGATTAACCTAAAGAGTGAATATCACAAAATCCGGATTCGTGAGGGAGATGAATAGAAGACCGCCTTCAAGACCAAAGAGGGCTTGTATAAGTGGTTAGTCATACCTTTTGGGCTAACCAATGCACCGAGCACATTCATGCGGCTCATAAACGAAGTATTGAAAGAATTTCTAGGAAATTTTGTTATTGTATACTTAGATGATATTTTGATATTCAGTAAGTCCTTGGGTGAGCATTTGGAGCATATTCGTAGAGTCTTTGAAAAGTTGAGAGAAGAGAAATTGTTGATTAATCTGAAAAGTGTAGTTTTGTGAGGAAGGAGTTAGTGTATTTGGGGTTTGTTTTTTCGGCAAAAGGTTTCAAGATGGACCCAGAGAAGGTGAAGGCTATTCTGGAATGGCCTACCTCAAGAAGTGCTACTGAGGTGAGATCTTTCTATGGTCTAGCCAATTTTTATAAAATGTTCATTAGAAACTTCAGTAGTATTTGCGCACCCTTGACTGAAACAATGAGAGGGGATAGAAAAGAGTTCAAGTGGAGCACTGGAGCAGCGAAGAGTTTTGATTTGTTGAAGCAGAAGGTGGCAGAACAACCAGTTTTAGCCCTCCTAGATTTCAATAAGGTGTTTCAGGTGGATTGTGACGCCAATGGTTGTGCCCTTGGAGTAGTGTTGAGCTAAGAAGGTAAGCCCATTGCCTATTTTAGTGAAAATTTAAATGATGCAAAGAGAAAATACTCTGTATATCAAGAATTTTATGCAATAAGTCGAGCATTAAAGAAATGGAGACATTATCTGTTGCCGAAGGAATTTGTTTTGTTTATTATCATCAAGCATTACAGTATTTGAATAGTTAAGGGAAATTAAATCAACGGCATATGAAATGGGTAGAATTTTTGCAAAGTTATACCTTTGTTTTAAAGCATAGGAGTGGGAGGTCGAATAGGGTTGAAGATTCCTTAAGTAGAAGGCAGACATTGTTGAATGAGATGCAGATTGAAGTGGTTGGGTTCAATGAACTCAAGACATTGTACCCTAAGGATTCTGATTTTGTAGAGGCTTGGAAAGCTTGCAACGAGCTTGTTATAGTGGACAGGACAAGGTGGTTGGATTTCATAATCCAAGATGACATGTTTAAAGGAAGCCAATTGTGTATTCCAAGGAGTTCCATGAGGGAGAACCTAATAAAGGAGAAGCACAATGGAGGAATGGCAGGGCATTTTGGTCGGGTTAAGACTATTTCCATTATTAGTGAACATTATTATTGGTCGCAGTTGTCACAGGATGTGAGGAAGTTTGTGTAGAGTTGCAGGGTGTGTCAAATGGCTAAAGGAGTGAGCCATAATACAGGGTTGTATTAGCCCTTACCTGTACTAGTGAGGCCTTGGAAAGATATAAGTATGGAATTTATTCTTGGTTTGCCAAGGACGCAGAGAGGGAACAATTCAGTGTTTGTGGTAGTTGACAGATTTTCAAAGATGGCGCATTTCATTCCATGTCAGAAGACCTATGATGCAGTCCACAGTGCTGACTTGTTCTTCAGAGAGGTGGTGAGGCTACATGGTCTGCCAAAGAGTATAGTCTCAGATCGTGATACCAAGTTTGTGGGATACTTTTGGAAGACTTTGTGGAAGAAGTTGAAGTTCAGTTTTGCACACCATCCACAAACTGATGGGCAGACTGAGGTTGTGAACAGAAGTCTGGGTAACCTACTGAGGTGTTTGGTAGGAGATAAACCCAAAGGATGGGACTTGATCTTACCCTAGGCAGAATTTGCTTACAACAAAATGTCAACAGAAGCACTGGTAGATCACCATTCCAAATTGTGTATGGAGGCAGTCCCAGGACCACTCCAGAATTGAGGAAGATGGACCAAAAGAAGAAGATTAGTGTTGAAGCCGAAGACTTTGCAGAGCACATCAAGAATGTACATGAAGAGGTAAGAGAACATATCAATAAGATGAATATGTAGTATAAGGCTAAGATAGATCAGAAGAGGAGGAATAAGGAGTTTTAGGTAGGTGATGAAGTGATGGTCCACTTAAGGAAGGATAGGTTTCCAATGGGAACCTATAACAAATTAAAGATGAAGTTTGGTCCTTGTAAAATTTTGAAGAGGCATGATTCAGGGAACGCATATGAGGTAGAGTTGCCGGATAAAGTCAACATTTCCCATGTGTTCAACATTTCAGATTTGACAGAGTATTATAAAGGTAGCGCAAAGGAAGTACCAGCAGTGGAACAGTGTGGCATTCCAGCATCTACATCAGAGAAGGAGGAGATTGAAACAATCTTGGATAGTCGTGTGGAAAGGAGTACCAGAAACAGACAATATGAAGAATATCTAGTGAAGTGGAGACGAAGGCCTGTGGAAGACTCATTCTAGTTGTCTAAGGCAGAGGTTGACCGTTTGGGTTTTCCTCAACCATCTAAGATATGACGGGGTCACTTATCAAATTACCTTGGGTCTCTAATGTAGGAGCATCCAGTGGTGTAAGGGCAATCTTGCATCACTCAAAAACATGCATTGCATTTATATTTCCTTTGGTTAGCTTTTTGTAGATGTCTTTGCATTTCTATATACCCTTTTCGTCATTATGTAACTCCCCACTTTCAGTTTTGTTGTTCTGCTATTTTTAGCAGCTTTTGGAATTTGCTGCTATTTTTAGCAACTTTTGGGAATTGAAGGTGTTTTGGAACAAAAATTAAACAAAAATTATATGGGAGGATTTAGAACAAAAAAATAAGAAGATTGATGAAAGAATAAGGCGGAGAGCATTTCCAGTTTGAAAGAGATTGCAATTTCAGTCTTTCAGAAAAGCACCTGAAAACCTTTCAGATTGGGTTTGAGGCACTAAATGGCCCCGAAACGGCCTGAAAACTTGTTGAAATTGGCAAAGCGGATTTCAAGCACATTCTTGACTTTGATACCTTTCCAACGATTCAAACGGTTTGAAAAACGGAGTCTCGGATCAAAAGTTATGGCTCTCGGAAGTTGGTACACTTTAAAAATGTGTTGATTTTTGAATGTTTTAATTTTTTGAGTTTTGAATTGTAATTCTTAGCGCCAAACCGCCAAAACTCATAACTTGAATGTTGTTTTTGGCTCCTAAGAGAAAAGGGCTATTTATGGGGAGATTTTTCTAATTTTGGTAGCTTTTTGGGGAAAAAGAGTTCGCATGCAGTGAAAAGAGGAACTTCTGTAATGTATATAATTTCTGAGACTTCTGTAACTTGCATGTATCGCAGAACTCAAAGATTTGGGATCCTCTACATGTAAGATTTTCCACTATTGAATAATAATAAAGTTTGTTAGTTGTGAGTATTATTTTTGTGTCTCGGGTTTGCTACCTCGTCAGCATGTAAGTGCGTCGTGTGGACGTCCCTGAAAAAAACGCCTCCACCGACGCTCAAAACAGGCGCCAAGTGTGATACAAGCAGTGGGCTTAAGTGGAATTAAGCCTCCAAACTTGGTTTTCTAAGGTGGCTAAAGGCAAAAAGGGGATTTGCACATGGGGTGCAAATTCGCTCTTATACATAAGGTATTTGGAAACAAATGTTATATTAGAAGGAATGAAGAAAATTTAGGATATTTTACTAGAAGCAAGGCTTACAAATGTTTCAACAAAAGACTAAGATTGTAGAAAGCACAAATGTCAAGGTTGATGAAACAATGAAAAATTCAATTGATGTTGATAGATATGTATCTAATGAACCTGATTGTGTAAGAATTGAAGAAATTGTGGAAGAACAGGAAAATAAAGAGCAAGAGAAGCAAAATGAAGAAGAAGAAAAAGAAGAAGCTTTGGTGGTGTCCCCTAAGACACCTAGATACGTGCAAAAGAATCATTCAGAAAATCAAATCATTGGAGACAAGACAAAATGAGTACTGACAAGAAACAGAGCTGCTGTTGGTGAAATAAATGTGTTTACTTTCTGAGATTGAACCGAAAACTATAAGTGAAGCATGTAAAGATGAACATTGGATGGAAGCTATGAAGGAAGAACTTATGCAAATTGAGAAGAATCAAACTTGGGAATTGGTCCCAATACTGACAGACAAAAATATTATTGGATCAAAGTGGGTATTCATAAATAAGTTGAATGAGAATGGAGAAGTGGTCAGAAGCAAAACAAAGTTTGTGTAAGGGTTACTCACAAGTAGAAGGCATAGATTTTCAAGAGACTTTTGCTTTCGTGGCAAGAATGGAAGCTATCAAAATGTTCTTAGTGTTTGCTGCTCATAGAGGTTTCAAAGTCTATCAGATGGATGTTAAGTCTGCATTTTTGAATGGTGAGCTAGAAGAAGAGGTCTACATGGAACAACCAGAAGAATTTCAGTTGATAGATCAACCAGATATGGTTTGTAGATTGAAGAAATTTTTATATGGATTGAAGCAAGCTCCTAGAGCTTGGTATGCTAGGTTAAATAGGTACTTGATTCAACAAAGGTATGACAGATAGTAACCTTTACTTTAAAGTTGAAAATGACAATCTTGATTATTGTTGTATATGTTGATGACATTATTTTTGGAGGAAATGAAACTGTGTAAGATGTTTGCAGAAGAGATGCAAAAAGAATTTTTTAAATGTCTATGTTTGGAGAGATGAATTTCTTTCTTGAACTGCAAATTAATCAAGCAAAAAACAGAATCTTTATTTCATAGTCTAAGTATGTGAGAGAAATGTTGAAGAAGTTTGGGATGGAAGGTTCCAAACCGATATGCACTCCTATGGCGATTAGTTGCAAATTAGGTAAAGATGATTCACTTAAGGATAATCAGAGCAAGTATAGATCTATGATTGGTGGACTGTTGTATTTGACTGCTAGACTGAATATTATGCATGATGTCTGTCTTGTGGCTAGATTTCAAGAAGATCCTAAAGAAACACATTGCTACTATTAAAAGAATATTCAGTTATTTGAATGGCACTCCAGATTATGGCTTATGGTATTCTAGGGATATTGACTTTACACTAAATGCTTATACAGATGCAAATTGGACTAGATGTGTAGATGATAGAAAAAGTACAAGTGGTGGTGCATTCTTTTTGGGTTGTAGATTGGTGGCATGGTTGAGTAAAAAGCAAGATTCAATTTCCTTATCTACTACTGAAGCCGAGTATATTGTTGCTGCATTTTGTTGTACACAAGTTCTTTGGATGAAACAAACATTGAAATATATCATAGTTGTGTATGATGATCCTATTTCTATCTATTGTGATAATACAAATGCAATTAACATTTCAAAATCCAGTGATGCACTCGAGGACAAAGCATATATCTATCAGATATTATTTCTTGAAAGAGAAGGTTGAAGAAAATGAAGTAAAGTTTGAATATGTTTCTACGAAGGATCAAATTGTTGATATATTTACAAAGGCTCTTTCTAAAGATACTTTTGAGTACCTCTGGAAGAAGTTAGAGGTCATTGCCCTTCCTTTTTTGAACTAGATGCATATGGAGATACATCAGTTCGATGGGTCTATAAATCTATCTTTCTTCTAGACTGATGTTTTGGTGGCTACCTCTCAGGGGGAGCAGGTAGTGTCATGTGTTATTGAAAGAGTATTTTGTTTTTAATGTCAAAGAGGAAATTAATGTAAAACATCTTTTGCCTTTGCCATTGATGTCAAAGGGGGAGATGAAAGAGATGCGAAAAAAAAAAAATGAGAGGCAAATGAAGCATATCATGTGAGAGAGATTATGTACTAAGGGTGAGAAACAGAAAGCAAAATCTTAAGAAGTGTGTTCAGAACTAGTATGTTGTCTTTGATGGTTTTTCACATCATGTGTTGCCATCAATGACAAAAGGGAAGATTGTTGCAAGTATGAAGAGGTTGTTGCAAGGTGTTGTCATTGATGTCAACTGGTCAATTGGTTATCAACTGGTTGTGGTTGTCATTAATATCATGAATGCAAGATATTGGTTGTATATGTCAAGGATTTTGAAAAAATTGTATTGAAGGAAGATTGCAAATGTTCAGTGGTTGCTCCGAATTTTGCTTCAAGATTTGCTACTATATGTGGCTCAGAGATGTTCATGATTGTTAGAAATTGCTATATCCATTTTTTTGGCTTTTGATTCATTGTACAATGCGAGTTATGTTCACCAGTTGTGAACTATGGTTTTTTGTGTATCTAGCTGAGGTCCAAGAAAAATGTTGTTGATCTAGATTTCTCTTTGGTTAAGTCTTATGAATTGCGGTTCTAGAGTTAAGTTGTGATTGTGCTGAAAATAATTTCAGTATCTAGAAATTGTGCTTAATTGTTCTATATTTTACACTGGTTTGGCTGACCTTGTGTTAAACACTACCTTTGGAATTGATGAAGTGCGTTGGAACCTATTTGGGTCCTCATCAAGCATGTGTTTGGATCGCCCTCATTTTAATTCCATGCTAGGATGTTTTGGCGCCGACCTTGAAGATGGTATAAATACAGAATGAAAGTGTGGTGAAAGCAGAACAAAAAAATAAGAGCAAAAACTTAGTGCAAATAGATGCAAAGTAGATGCGAATAAGTGGGTGTATGTAATATGAGTATGGTAGATCAATGTGAAGCCTAAATGCTAAGTTTCTAGATGTTGTGAGCTGACGGTGGACTCTATCATTCATACATGTCTGCAAGTGGTTGAGTAAATTGTGATGGATTCCTCTGTTGCATTGAAATTGTCTTCTCCCTGTAACAAATTTCTTTTTTCTTTGTATCTTTGTGGCAGTGAGCCCTCAAAGTGGTTAACCCTGTTGGATAGTGAGTCCTTATTTTGGCAGAGAGCATTTTTCTCAAACAGTGAACCTTTTGTAATTGGTTTTGACATTCTCTATAGTGTGAGTTAATCCTCACTATGGTTTTTCCCTCATTTGGTTTTCCGCGTAAATTTGGTGTTGTGTGTGTGTGATGGTTTTCAGTTTCTGCACTTGCACTTAATGTTTAATCATGAGTTAAGAATTGTGTTTGATCTAAGTTCTGATAAATGTTTTAAAGATTAAATTTGCTACAACTGATTCACCGCCCCTTACGCCCTCGCCCCCTCACCCCTCTCCCTCCCTCAATTGTCTTGTTCGACATATACATGCAAGGTAATTTGTGATAGTAGCATTGAAGCTAATGTCCTATCTTAACACAACATCCAATCCAGGCCTTTTACCATTTAGATCGGGATATCAAATAATGGTACCAAACAAACCCCCCTTAGATTCATCATAAACACAAGGATTTTTGCTTGGAAAAGAACCAAGGTTGAACTGGTACTAGGAGCTTGGGGTTCAGGGAGGACCATTACAACCATCAAAACACCATCTTTTGGAAAATCATAATTCTCACTAAGAACCCAAAGATAATAATACCACATTAAATGTTGATTTAAATACCAAAAAGAATCTCATATAACTAGTTTCAACACATTCACCAACAAAATAGGTTTCCAAGAAAAAATATCTAGTTTCAACTTTTAACCATATAATTTCTCCAAGTTTTTGGAATAGTGGGACAATAAGACATTGGGATGTACTTTTGGGGCAAAAATATTTCCTAGATTTTGGGGATGGTCGAGTGATGGCTAGGGCATGACAAAATATATAACAAAGTTAAAAATATATTTTATTGCCTTGCAATTATATATTCATATGGTTAAATGACATTACACATTCTTAAGAGCTGGAATTCAAGTGACATTTAACTTTATATCTAAAAAACCGAACATTAAACAATAAAAATTCAACATTGACTACTGAATATTGAACTCAAAATTGAGTGACTAAAACACAAATGCGATATGAATATCAACACGAATATAAGATTGTTATATTATCCATGATCATGAATATGATTGTTGCAAATGGTTATGTTATCCATGATCATGAAAATAATTGTTTCAAAATGCCCCTATATTTTTTTTATTTTCCAAGTATGTTTTCATGTTTCCTGTAATTGTTGGTGTGGAGGATGTATCATTGTTCTTAGAGCATTTTTAGCAAATTGGGAACATTAGAAAGTCAACAAGATCATCCCTAAAACAATAAACTAAAGTCAAGGACAAAAAAAAAAATTGAAACATCTCCAAAATGGGAGGGAAAAATGCAGAAAAAAATAGGAACACATTGGGGAGGTCCCCTCCATGTGGGGAAGTCCGCAAGATCATCCCTAAAACAATAAACTAGAGTCAAGGACAACAAAAAAAATGAAACATCTCCAAAATAGGAGGGAAAAATGCAAAAAGAAATGGGAACACATTGCGAAGGTCCCCTCCATGTGGGACACCCCTAGAGAATAGGATATGTGTCACAAAGGAAAATTGGACTTTCAAAACACTCAAATCAAACAATATTTATCGAAATGAAAAAAAAAAAAGGGAGTAATAGACATCACAATATTCTTACCACAAAAAATGAACAAATTATAAGTGCAATTATATCATTAAATTTGATAATTATAAAATTAACCAAGAGTCGAACCAAGCAGCCCTCTAGGCATACGTAATGCATTATGCTCTTAAGATGTTGAAGACAGTCATTGTGAATGTAAACTTTGACAACATGGCTTGCGATGTAAAAACTAAAACTGAATACTATAAGTTTTCAAAAGAGAACATGAACAAGAACTGACAACATCCTCCCAACTATAAAAGACGTGAAAAAAAAAATCAGCTTCAAAACAAGGTCTAATAGTAACCGTTATGAAAAGAAAACAAAAGAAATAAAAAAACACCCAAGGACACTTGTTTTCTACCTTGCTTGCAAAGTGTGTAGTGCTTCAAACTTCCATGAGACATTAGCACAGAAGGAGCACATGCAAGATTCTGATTACTGGAATCATTGTCAATGATCATTGATCTGTAAACCAAGGTG
>VDFB02115102.1:35702-65019 GCA_007258455.2 Sequoia sempervirens
CGGAAGCTCTTTGGGAATGATCTATTATTTTGGCTAATGTGGTTTAGTGAGATTTGATGTTTAGGGATGGCTCTTAATAAGAAGAAAGATAAGCAAAGGGCATCATCATTATTAAATACATTGTTCAAAGTCACAGAGAGGCTACAAGATGAAGAAATGGCAGCCAAAAAAGAAAGCAAGTTGGCAAAGGACAAATTATTTTGGACTACCTGTAAGTCCAAAGGTAAATGTTGTCAAGCTATGATTTTAGATAACTACATGGATAATATTGTTTCTAAATTATGGTAGATAAATTGGGTTTGGAAAGAATACAACACCCCACGTCCTATTCAGTGAGTTGACTTTAAATAGGTAAGCAGGTAACTGTACGTGAGCAATGTTAAGTTGAGTTTCACATAGGCAATTATAAGGATGAAATAGTTTGTGGTATTATCCATTTGGATGTATGTCACATTGTGTTTGGAAGGTTGTGGCATTATAGCAAGGAGCGAAGTATAATAGGAAAAACAACACATATGAGTTGGACAAAGATGGGAAGAAATATGCATTAGTAGCCTTGAAGGGTGAGTGCATAGGGATTGAAAGCTTGTTGTTAGGTGAGAAGACATATGTATGATAGTACGAAGTAGAGACAAATGAGGTAATAAATTTTGAAAACATGTTTGAAAAACTAGTTGAACAAGAAATGGAAGAAAATTCTTTTGAATTTTCTCAAACTAATGAAAGTAATAGTGGCATTGATGTTGAAGTGGGTGATGTTTAGGAAGAAGAAGAAAAAAAGACAGCAAAAGAAGTTGTAAAGGACTCACAAATAGTCCAAAGAGAGAAGAGAGTCATGGAGGATAAGGAGATAGCATGGTTCTCAAGAGAAGAACCAAGAGTTGAGAATGTTGATGCCAAGGAGAATAAAAGAATGGTTGAGCAATTCAGAAATATAGATGAATGGCTGATTAAGGTTGAGGTGAAGCCATAGATTTTGGAGAATCATGAAGAGGAGAATGTATGGCAAACAACAAGAGGTGGATGAAGAAGTGAAGTATGAAAACAAAGAATGTGATTTCTTTAATATGTGTGTTTCCTGTGCAAGTAAAGAGGACAAAGTGGATGAAAGAGAAAATAAATATTCAATTACAATCAAAGCTAAAGCTAGAACGAGAAAACAAACAAAAGCACATGGCTACATTGTACCAAGTTGGCCTTGGCTCAAGAAGCATGTTGTTGGAACAAAAAGCACAAGTGCACCAATTAATACAAATGTAGTTGAGATCCAACAAGAAAAAAACAATGCACAAACACAAAGGAACTAGAAGACAAGAAAGAAGATTCCTATTTGAGGTGGAACTCATTTTTTTCTCTCTAGGGAGTATGATGTAGGGGCATCCTTTGATGCACCCATTTATTGCACTTTGTTGTCATGTTGCTAAACTTTGAGTTTTCGTTTGTTTGGAGTCAATAAGGTCATGAAAGACCATTTTGAGTCATTTGGAGTCATTCTATGATGTTCTATGGTGTTTTGGAGTCATGTTGTAAAAAGTTGCAAAATGTTGTCAAAAATTGTAAATGTTGTTATTAGAGTTAACAAAAGGGTTGGTGGTTGGTTTTTCAGTTGCAAATGATTGTGACAAGTTAAATATTTCTTGTAACATTGATCCCAAGGGTTGGAGAAGGTTGGGTTAAGAACAGGAATGAAAGAAACTCATTTTGGCATATTCTTTCCTTGCATTTTTTGTTGAAACAATGAGTAATCTTCATGGTACGACTTTGTATCGTACATTACAGACATGAAATCAATTGTAAAGGTTGAATATGTGTTTTAATATTATAATGCTTTTGTTTGAATCAATCTCATTAAGTTTTGAGTGAGATATGGCAATTTTATTGAGGGCAGGTATGTTAAGTTTATTTTTCTGAAAAGTTGCAGTCTGTAATTTGCATTGTACAAACTGGTATAGTTTGGTAGGGTCTTGAAACCAATTGGAAAAATTGTATAAGGGTCCTAGATTTTGAATGCTTTTGATTTGGTAGAATTTCATCAAGTTTTGTGCAAGATATTGCAATTTTGGTGAGTGTAGGTCTAAACCCTGCTTAGGGTTTCCAACAACACTTAAAAACTCATATCTTTTGTTTTAACCGTCCAATTTTTCCAAAAATTGGTGAAGATCTTTGTTTTGATGTGTTCTAAAAACCCTTTAAAGTAAAATTCACGGTTTTCAATTTTGATGGAGATATTAATGACAATATGCTTGCATTTGTGTATAAATTGTCTTAAAACCTTGGTGGGTTGAGGGTTTGGCAAAACCCATACATTGACTAGTCATGGTTGATTGGGGAATCAATAAACATTATTGTAAAGAGCTTGCACAAGATAGAGATTCACATGACAAGTTTTCTTTCCTTTGTTTGAAGTCATTGCCTTGAATGCACCTAGTGGCAGTAATACTTAATTTGCTTGTTTCATTGTGTCAATCACTTAGTTGGGACTATGTATGTTTGGAAACCTTTAGAATATGTTGAAGTAGGTCTGAATACATCAAGTTTTCCACATTCCATGTTTCCTTCAATGGTTGAGTGTCACTAGGGTGTTGTCCCATGTTTTCATGTGCATAAGGAAGCCTTTAGGCATTGGTTGAGATCAATCATTGTCTGAAGGGTGTAAAACCAATCAAGTTGTGTTAGAACAATTCCTTTCTCTGCATCACTTACCAATGGAGTGCACATCCATAGGACCAAACACATCACTATAAATCACTTTGAAAGTCTCTCTTGTCATAGTGATTCCTAATGCAAGCCTTACACAACACTAACAAAACTCAAAACCAATAGAACAATTTGAAAGACCTTCCACCATATTCTTGTTAAAGTTTTCAAACCCTTTTTCTCCTGTATGACTAAGTTTGAGTTGCCACAACATACATGATTCAAGTTCAATTGCATTGACTGAACTAAACAATATTGATGCTTCTAGCCCAAACAATGTTCTATGTCGAGTACCTTTAGCTCGCACCAAATTTCCTCTAGCTCACTTACGATCATTTTCATCAAATGTAACATATATTCAAGAATCAATCATCTTAAAAATAGAAATAAGACTTCTTGCTAGACCTGGAATATGTAAAACATCAAAGTGTTTTCACTCACCCATCTTTGAAGAACACCTTCACCTTTCCCTAGCCAATTCAATAGCAAGAATTGTTATCACCAAATAAATCATGTCCTCTATCATGCTTCTTGTAATTAGAGAACCACTTGTTGTGAGGAATTATGTGATATGATGCACCTAATTCAATCAACCAAAAAATGTCGCCAAAAAGGCTAGTAGAAATAAAATCCTCCTCCTTTTTAGACCTGCATTCCTTATTTATGTAACCTCTCGTATCACAATTCTAACACTTAAAGTTACGATTTCCAAAGGACTTAGACTTGCCCTTTCTCTTGGACTTATTGTCCCCACCCTTCTTCATACCCACTATATCCTTTAACTTACACCTTTCAATCGAAGTATCACTAGAGGAATCATATATGAACTCACTTGATTTTGACACTTAGCAAGGCACCTACAATGTCCTTTAGTTTTGGTGAAGAATAGTTACCAATGATTTTCATAATTAGATTCTCCCATGAATCAATTAATGAAAAAAAAATACCTTGCACTCATCATCTTCTAATTTAACTCATATTAACATTAACTAGCTCAAAACTAGATTGAAGGTGTTAGATGATCATTTATAGAGTCTTCCTCCTTTATCCTCAAAGAGTATAACTCTCTTTTCAAGAATAGAGTATTTACAAGACTTGGATTTGTATAGGGTTCATATCTTCTTCCATAAGAAATATGCAATTGGTTCTTTTGTCACATTCATCAATATAAGATCTAAAAGACAAACAAATACTATTTTCAACTTCCTTTTCCAATTTACTCTAGTCCTCATCAAACATACTTGTAACAAGAAGATACAAATATCCACTTATCTCTTTGTGTGAGGGAGTCTTCTATTTTCAACTTCTATAACTCAAAATTATAACCATTGATCTCTCAATTTTACCTTGAGTGTTAGCTATGAATCCAATAACACATGCTATATATTCTCATAGAATCTTCAAAAAACTCCCATCAAAGCCACTTATGCATGTACAATAAGAAAAGGAATCACATTGCTTCCATCAAACAAACCTTAGCACAAAATTATTAAGGGCTTCACCACCAGACACATATGGTTATCACACTAAATGGTCCCTACACAAACAAGCAAACCCTAATACCAAATGTTAAGGAATTAATCCTCATGATGTCAAATAATTTGTAATATTATAAACCTTAAGATTGTGTGATCTAAATACAATTATGTTTTTTTATCAATTCATTTAGCAACATTAAAGAACAAACATGAAATAATATGTAAACCACATACATGTGACACAAGAATGTATGTGGGAGACCCTTACAAGAAAAATACCCAATAGGAAGATGGCAATTACAATTGTGTTAGTTTAAAACAAACTCCAAATACAATTAGCCACTTTACATATATCTCAATCTACAAACTACAACATACAAACTCTACAATCATACTTTACAACATCATTAGGAAAATTTACATCAATGTATTCCATTTCCACCAACAATTAGATGTACCCCTAAAGTCTTAATTAGATGCACCACTAACAAAAAGACAATTACAATTGTATTGATCTAAACAAATTTAGATGTATCTCAAATTTACAAACTACAACATACAAACTCTACAATCACATTCATAGCATCACATCATCAGGGAACTTTGTATAATCCTATTCCATGTGTGCCAACAATTAGATATACCCCTTGAGTTCTCCTAAAATTCCAACTATCTTACACTCCAACTATCCATGGAATAACAATTGTCATAAAACCATAACATGAGCATACAATGACATAGACATACTACACATGATACCAAACATGACCTCTTCAGATGGATAACCACTACATATACTTAGGTGATTCTACACATAATCAAACATTATTGACCAAAACACCTAAACCATGTACATGTCTTCCTACACTACAACCAAAACCAAACTATGGCGTGTGACAATAAACACAAACTCCCAAATGTTTCTTATCACTTTTGAAACATCAAAACATCCTCTAAAATATGTGCTTGCCCTCAAATGTCATTGCATACACTCCAACACGACCACATGTGCACCTACACTAACATATGTGCTCTAGCAACTCTCTCAATTCATGATGCAATAGCAAGTTCTTCACCAAGTGTCTCACAATTGTTACCATAACATTGGGTTGTAACAAGCCTCCGTACCATAGCATAACCTCAAAAACTCAATAGATGGTTACCACATAGGCTTTTATCACTATCTTACTAATCTACACTAAACTCTTCAACATATTCTTGAATCATCCACAAATCTTAGTATATAACAAGTTCAACTCCTTAAAAATCAACTAACCATACCAACCATGTCATAAACAATTCTTATCCTCAAGAGTTGCTTTTAGAGAATCTATTTTTAATAAAGATATTTGCAATGGAAACATTTCATTTGTTGTTGTAAGAACTTATGCTATAACTATTCCACCATTAATTTTCTCACAACATTTACAAGCACCATCATGAAAAAATAATTTAAAATTATTTTCAACAAGCTAGCCTACACTCAATAAACTTTCCTTAAGGCCATCTTACTCCACGTTGGTTGGTGTGAACAACCAATGTGCCTTTTCCAACAACTTGCATTGATTTATTATCTTCAAATTTCAATAGACTATTTACTACTTTATCAACTTGCAATAAAGAAAAAAATATTTCACTATCATATGATTTGAACAACCAAAATCAAGAAACCAAACATTATCATAAGATTTCCCTTTACATAAGAATAGATAAAAATATTGTAATTGAGATGCTCTCCTTAAATTAAAGTGAACTTTTCTTTATTATTTTGCATGCGACTCTATTTGAACATATAGTGGACACTCCTTTTCAAAATGTCAAATTTCTTTTTACAATTACGACATTAAATTTGTCTTTTATTTGTATAACCTTGTCTACAACCTCTACTCCTATAGTCTCTTTGTCTTCTATTCAAAAAAAATTGTCTACCATTTTTATTACTGGGAATCGTCGTTGTTGTTACTTCTCCAATTTTGGCTTATGTTGCAAAAGACCCCTTAAATAGTCCCAATCTTTATGAGATAACAATGATCCCATGAGTTGAACCAATCTAATTGTAAGAGTGTTTTATGGATTTAACGTCATTGTGTTAAATCTTTGCTTTACTCAATTGTAATTACTACAAAATTTCATTTGATTGCTAGAAATCTTTGTAAAACTTCATGAGGAGAATTGCATTGAATTGAAGTATCTATAGCATGTGAGGAGAATTGCATTGAATGCTAACTATGTATTTATATTAAAATTATTCTCCTTGCTCTGTCATGTATGCATGCATATACTATTGCAAGTATGAATAGGTTATTGCAAGGTGTTGTCATTTATGTCAACTGATTGTTTTGTCATCAATATCATGAATGCAGGATATTGGTTGTATATGTCGAGAATATTGAGAAAATTGTATTGAAGGAAGAATGTAGGTGTTTAGTGGTTGCTCTGGGTTTTGCTCTGGAATTTGCTTCTATGTGTGTGGTTCAGATATATTGTTCATGGTTGTTGGAAGTTGTTATATGCAGATTTTTGGCTTTTGATTCATTGTACAGTGCGAGTTATGTTCACCAATTGTGAATTGTGGTTTTCTGTATATCTGGCTGAGGTCCGAGAAAAATGTTGTTGGTCTAGATTTCTCTTTGGTTAAGTTTTATGACTTGCGGTTCTAGAGTTAAATTGTTGTGATCATGTTGAAGATAATTTCAGTATCTGGAAGGATCGTGCTTAATTGTTCTATGTGTTTTACATTGGTTTGGCCGACCTTGTGTTAAACACTACCTTTGAAATTGATGGAGCATGTTGGAACCTATTTGGGTCCTCATCAAGCGTGTGTTCGGGTCACCCTCATTCTAATTCCACCCTATGATGTTTTGGCGCCGACCTAATTTGAATTTAATAATGGATAGCCAATTTTGAAACAATCTACTACTAATATACTAAATTTAATTCACACAGATCTATGTGGTCCTATAAGAGTGAGAAGTCTACAAGGTGAAAAGTACATTATGTTTTGATTGATGATTATTCTAGATATACATGGGTTACATTTCTTAGAGAGAAATGAGATGCATTAGATAGATTCAAGACATTCAAACCTATCGTTGAAAATGAAGTAAATTTGAAGATAAAATGCTTAAGATCTGACAAAGGTGTTGAATTCACTTCCCATGAGTTTAATATGTTTTGTGAAGTGCATGGAATAAAAAGATAGTTATTTGCTTCGAGAACTTCTCAGCAGAATGGAGTTGTTGAAAGGAAAAACATAACAATTCAAGTGCTAGATCAATGATTACTAAGGCAAATTTACTAGAAGTTTACTATCGAGTTTAAGCAAGAGCAAACAGTACAAAGACCCCCTACGAACTATGGTGTGGAAGAATTCCTACTGTTAAGTATTTCAAGGTATTTGGAAGCAAATGTTATAA
Organism: Sequoia sempervirens; assembly: GCA_007258455.2. Lineage (NCBI taxonomy): Eukaryota > Viridiplantae > Streptophyta > Pinopsida > Cupressales > Cupressaceae > Sequoia > Sequoia sempervirens. The sequence continues at coordinate 43,294 of VDFB02115102.1, forward strand.
GGGATGAAGAAAATTCAAGATATTCTACTAGAAGCAAGGCTTACAAATGTTTCAACAAAAGACTAAGGAAGATTGTAGAAAACACAAATGTCAAGGTTGATGAAACAATGAAGAATTCAATTGATGTTGATGGATATGTATCTCATGAACTTGATTGCGTAAGAATTGAAGAAATTGTGGAAGAACAGGAAAATAATGAGCAAGAGAAGCAAAATGAAGAAGAAGAAAAAGAAGAAGCTTTGGTGGTGTCCTCTAAGACGCCTAGATACGTGCGGAAGAATCATTCAGAAAATCAAATCATTGGAGACAAGACAAAAAGAGTATTGACAAGAAACAGAGTTGTTGTTGGTAAAGTAAATATGTGTTTACTTTCTGAGATTGAACCAAAAATTGTAAGTGAAGCATGTAAAGATGAACATTGGATGGAAGCTATGAAGGAATAACTTATGCAGATTGAGAAGAATCAAACTTGGGAATTGGTCCCAAGACTGACAAACAAAAATATTATTGGATCAAAGTGGGTATTCAAAAATAAGTTGAATGAGAATGGAGAAGTGGTCAAAAACAAAACAAAGCTTGTGTGTAAGGGTTACTCACAAGTAGAAAGCATAGATTTTCAAGACACTTTTGCTCTGGTGGCAAGAATGGAAGCTATCAAAATGTTTTTAGCGTTTGTTGCTCATAGAGGTTTCAAAGTCTATCAGATGGATGTCAAGTCTACATTTTTGAATGGTGAGCTAGAAGAAGAGGTCTACATGGAACAACCGGATATGGTCTATAGATTGAAGAAAACTTTATATGGATTGAAACAAACTCTTAAGGCTTGGTATGCAAGGTTAAATAGGTACTTGATTCAACAAGGTTTCAACAAAGGTACGACAGATAGTAACCTTTACTTTAAAGTTGAAAATTACAATCTTGATTATAGTTTTATATGTTGATGACATTATTTTTGGAGGAAATGAAACTGTGTAAGATGTTTGCAGAAGAGATGCAAAAAGAATTTGAGATGTCTATGTTTGGAGAGATGAATTTCTTTCTTGAACTGCAAATTAATCAAACAGAAAAAAGAATCTTTATTTCACAGTTTAAGAATGCGAGAGAGATGTTGAAAAAGTTTAGGATGGAAGGTTCCAAACCGATATACACTCCTATGGTGATTGGTTGCAAATTAGGTAAAGATGATGATTCACTTAAGGTTGATCAAAGCAAGTATAGATCTATGATTGGTGGACTGTTGTATTTGACTGCTAGACCAGATATTATGCATGATGTCTATCTTGTGGCTAGTTTTCATGAAGATCCTAAAGAAACACGTGTTGCTATTGTTAAAAGAATATTCAGTTATTTGAATGGCACTCTAGATTATGGCTTATGGTATCCTAGGGATACTGACTTTACACTAAGTGCTTATACAAATGCAGATTGGACTGGATGTGTAAATGATAGAAAAAGTACAAGTGGTTGTGCATTCTTTTTGGGTTGCAGATTGGTGGCATGGTTGAGTAAAAAGCAAGATTCAGTTTCCTTATCTACTGCTGAAGTTGAGTATATTGTTGTTGCATCTTACTGTACACAAGTTTTTTGGATGAAACAAACATTGAAAGATATCACAGTTGTGTATGATGATCCTGTTTCTATCTATTGTGATAATACAAATGCAATTAACATTTCAAAGAATCTAGTGATGCACTCAAGAACAAAGCATATATTTGTCAGATATTATTTCTTGAAAGAGAAGGTTGAGGAAAATGAAGTAAAGCTTGAATATGTCTCTACAAAAGATCAGATTGTTGATATATTTACGAAGGCTCTTCCTAAAGATACTTTTGAGTATCTCCGGAAGAAGTTAGGGGTCATTGCCCTTCCTTTTTTGAACTAGATGCATATGGAGATACATCAATTCAATGGGTCTATAAATCTATCTTTCTTCTGGACTGATGTTTTGGTGGCTACCTCTTAGGGGGAGCAAGCAGTGTCATGTGTCGTCATTGAAAGAGTATTTTGTTTTTAATGTCAAAGGGGAAATCAATGTAAAACATCTTTTGCCTTTGCTATTGATGTCAAAGAGGGAGATGAAAGAGATGTGAAAAAAAATAAAAATGAGGAAGATGAAGCGTATCATGTGAGAGAGATTATGTACTAAGGGGGAGAAACAGAAAGCAAAATCTTAAAAAGTGTGTTCAGAGCTAGTATGTTGTCTTTGATGGTTTTTCACATCATGTGTTGCCATCAATGACAAAGGGGAAGATTGTTGCAAGTATGGTTGTTGCAAGGTGTTGTCATTGATGTCAACTGGTCAATTGGTTATCAACTAGTTGTGGTTGTCATTAATATCATGAATGTAAGATATTGGTTGTATATGTTGAGGATATTAAGAAAATTGTATTGAAGGAAAATTGCAGGTGTTTAATGGTTGCTTCGAATTTTGCTTCGAGATTTGCTACTATGTGTGTGGTTTAGATATGTTGTTCATGGTTGTTATTAGTTATATCCATATTTTTGGCTTCTGATTCATTGTACAATGTGAGTTATGTTCACCAGTTGTGAACTATGGTTTTTTGTGTATCTGGCTGAGGTCCGAGAAAAATGTTGTTCATCCAGATTTCGCTTTGGTTAAGTCTTATGACTTGCAGTTCTAGAGTTAAGTTGTGATTGTGCTAAAGATAATTTTGGTATCTAGAAATTGTGCTTAATTGTTCTATGTTTTACATTGGTTTGGCCGACCTTGTGTTAAACACTACCTTCAGAATTGATGCAGTGTGTTGGGACCTATTTGGGTCCTTATCAAGCGTGTGTTTGGGTCGCCCTCATTCTAATTCCACGCTAGAATGTTTTGGCGCCGACCTAATTTGAATTTAATAATGGATGGCCAACTTTGAATATGTTTCAAAGTTGAAGATGGTATAAATATAGAATGAGTGTGTGGTGAAAGTAGAACAAAGAGATAAGAGCAAAAAAATAGTGCAAATAGATGCGAAGTAGATGCAACTAAGTGGATGTATGTAATATGAGTATGGTAGATTAGTGCAAAGCCTAAATGCTAAGTTTCTAGATGTAGTGAGCTGACGGTGGACTCTATCATTCATATATGTCTACAAATGGTTGAGTAAATTGTGGTGGATTTCTCGGTTGCATTGAAATTGTCTTCTCCTTGTAACATATTTCTTCTATCTTCTTTGTATCTATGTGGCAGTGAGCCCATTCGAGTGGTTAACCCTATTGGACAGTGAGCATTTTTCTCAAGCAATGAACCTTCTGTAATCGGTTTTGATATTCTCTATAGTGCGAGTTAATCCTCATTGTGGTTTTTCCCTCATTGAGTTTTCCACATAAATTTGGTGTTGTGTGTGTGATGGTTTTCAATTTCTACACTTACACTTAATGTTTAATCATGAGTTAAGAATTGTGCTTGATCTAAGTTTCGATGAATGTTTTAAAGATTAAATTTGCTACAACTGATTCACCCAAGAACACTTGTTTTCTACCTTGCTTGCAAAGTGTGTAGTGCTTCAAACTTCCATGAGACATTAGCACAGAAGGAGCACATGCAAGATTTTGATTACTAGAATCATCGTCAATGATCATTGATCTGTAAACCAAGGTGAATATTCCACATGTAGTTAACTTATAGATTTAGATATAGTTTTAGACTGTCACAAGGTTCAAATTCGTGATCGAATTCAATAACCATAAAATTTGGATGAAATTCGACAAAGAGAAAAAATTCTATAAAAAAATCGCCTTATATAAATTAAAAATATTAAAATATAAATACATTAAAAAATTTTGATTTAAATATTATAAATACGGAGAGTAATTGCACTATAGCCGCTCAGTGGTATGCAAAAAAAACCCTAGAAGATGTGCGCAGGATCTCCCGGGGCGACCGACGAAGATGATGCGCATAGGAAGGCGAAGGGAGAAGGTTCTCTGCATGATGTTGCTGCGCAGACAAACGAAAATGGCAAGACTCGGCGCCCTCCTGGCTCGAAACGGGGAGGCCGCAAAGTTGTGTTTGGGGAGGGACGGAAACGGTATGACCTTCGCTCTGGGGCATCGCTGGGTCCTTCCTCTTCGCCCTCTGCTCGTCCTCCTCCTTTTAAGGGTCTCGACACTATGGTTGCAAAGTCAGGTGAGGCTTTTTCCAGTGCGACTCCTCCCTTTGATGTCGCTGGTTGCAAAAACAAATCGAACCCTTATCACAAATGTTCAAAATATTGTCGAGTTCATTCCATGTTTGTTAACCCTAACTCGGCCCGTCCTGAGGTTTCTTCAGATTCACCTCCACTTCAGAGTCTGGATTCTCAACCCAGAAGCAATCGGTTTTCCTTTGGGGATTCTGAAGTGGTCTTTTCTGAGGAACCTGTGGACTTCAACATTTCTGATGGCTGCATTGATGCAGTTGCTGAGGATTTGGGTGTTCGTTCAGTGGTAGTTAGATGTTTGCACAAGCGCCCATCGGTGGCCTCTATTCTCGATTGGATTAACTGTACTTGGAGTAACTTGCCCACCCCTACCGTGGAATCTCTTGATTTTGGTTTCTTTCTGATCACCTTCTGTTCGGTGGAGGATTGTAATTTTGTTTTGCAGAATGGGTCGTGGTTATTTGGGCATTCTGGCCTTTTTATCTCCCCATGGTCCCCCTTTTTCGATCCAGCTACCGCCAAGATCACTTGCATTCCTATTTGGATTCGCCTGTACAATCTTCCCTTGGTACTGCGTAATGTGGACTTGCTAAGCTCTCTAATCAACCAGGTGGGATCCTTTGTCAAGCTCGACCCTGCCTCTGTGGCCTTTGATTGCAGATTCTACAGAGTTTGTGCTTTGGTTGATATTTCTAAAACCCTTTCTCACTCCATTAGGATTCACTCTTCTGACGGTGTGTGGACTCAATTTTTAAATTATGAGGGTTAGCCTTTTCGATGCTTCCGTTGCAACAAGCTAGGACACAGAATCGATGCTTGCCCTCTTCATCGTTTAGCTGGGGCGAGGAATGTCTGCTTGAAAAAGTGGGTTCAGAAGGAGGGCTCTCCGGATACTGATTTTATTTGGCGGAATCATGGAATGTTCTTTGAACCTTCTCAAGTTCCAGGGCTGAACCCGGATTAGCCTGTGGCTCCCCCTCCTCTAAATGTTCCTGCTTCAGTGTTGAATCTGGATCACCCTGTGGTTCCCGCTGCCCCTCCTTCTGCTCCTATTGTTGAATGCTCCTCTGTATCTTCTGAGGCGGAAGAAGATGATGGCTCTAATTCAGAGGGCACTTTTCCCTTCATGGACGATATGGAGGATCCTATTCGGGATTATTATGACGACTTCACTCTAGATCCCCCCTGGAAACTTGGGATCTACCAATCCCTTTGCGGCAAATCAAAACTTGATTGTGGCTCCAAGCGCAAGGTTGGCAGAAAATCTGTTGCAGAAAAGCTCCGCATTGAAGGTATGGAGGCGGTGGAGGCGGGTTCTCAAAAAACTTTGGAGGCTCTCCTTCGCACCAAAAGAAGGGATTATGGTTTAGGGTTTTGGCTCCTGGTTCTGGACTGTTAGTTTTTCTCTTCGTTTGTACCTTTGGTGAAGGTTTTTTCTGGTGGCTGTTGTCGTGCTTCAGTTCTCAGTAGGCTTCTTTAGATTTTTCTTCTTTCTTCTTCTCTTCTGTTATTTCTTATCTGCGTGGCAGATCTTTGTAACTTTTCTTTTATTTTAATAAAGGGAATGGGCCCCTCGTCCCATAGCTTACGGATCAAAAAAAAAAAATATAAATACTAAACATATTAAATTTAATAAATTAATAATTTAAATTAAATATTTTAAAATATTAAATTTTAACCTACTAAAAATTAAAACAATGTTGAACTTGATAAAAATTGATTTAAATATTGCATATACTAAATATATTCAATTTAATATATGAATATATTATTAATTAACAAACTAAATTAAATATTTTGAAATATTAAAGTTAAACATAGTAAAAATTACAAGCATGTTGAACTTAATAATTTTTAATATGTAAAATTTTAGAAAAAAAAAAAACAAATTCTAAAACAAAAATGAAGTAAAAAGAATATAACAAACATAAAATGCAAACAAGAAGCAACAGATACAGAGTCGGGGAAAATAGTTATGTGCTTTGCCCTTCGTACCCTGATACCTCTGATCTATGGGCGAAAATAGGAGCAATTCGTAGAATAAACATCAACAGGGAAATAGACATTACCTCTTATGTTTGTCAACAGCGCAACAGACATCTGCATCCCTCAGGGCAGATTCACAAAATAAACTTTAAGCCCAAAATGGAGCTCGTGATTCGATTTTACTAAGAAAAATCTAGCTGAAAACGTTTTTTAAAAATTAAAATACATTTTGATTAAAAAATCTAACCCACCTTTCCATACGAATATTAGGGCGAACAGAAATGAATTTTTTAGGTTTTTAATAAATTTGCCGGTTTTCGAACTTCATGGATGATATGACATAGGTTTTAGATACTACACATGACTGAAATTGTTAAGCATCTAATGTGCAAGGAAATAAAACATAACAAGAGCAATATACCGTGAAAGAAGACAAATATACCCCCCTAGAGAAACCCACTCTAGGTAAAAAATGACCGGTTCCTCACTAATATTATGTATTTCAAAATTTGCAATACAAGAGATAGCAGCCCTTAGACCTAAAAAGCAGAACAATATCCTACTAAAACAAGCTCAAAACAGTCTCACAGACACTCTCAATTCACGTCCCCTGTCTCTGCTCTTGAACACAATCCCAAACTTAGAGAAACTATAATGTAAATCTTCTACTATCATGTATTTCAAAATTGGCAATACAAGAGATAGCAGCCCTTAGACCTGCAAAGCAGAACTCTATCCTACTAAAACTAGCTCAAAGCAACCTCACAGACACTCTCAGTTCACTTCCCCTGTCTCTGCTCTTGAATACAATCCCAAACTTAGAGAAACTACAACGTAAATCTTCTACTAGAGCCCTCAAGGATGCATATAAGCAAGTAAGAACAAATACACACATCCCACAGATACTATTAAATAATATTACAATGCATCTGGGCGCCATAGAGTTTGAGAAATTCCACCAAGAAATTTAAAATTGGGAACTGAAACATCATTGGATGCCATGATCTGTTGTCAAGATTTCACAGCTACTGAAAGAGGCATTTTCATTTATACTCGAGTAGAGATAAATTCACCACAGCATTTACATTTTTGCGGCCTGCTACAACCGGCAATTTTGCCAAAGTGGCAAACTACTCAGCTTTTGATGATTTCTCCTGCCAAAGCCTGCATTTCGATGTAAAAAACTGTCCTTGTTCCAAAAACATGCCATGAAGCACAAAAAGACAGATCCTTTACAGATCAACCATTGGTGTTAAAATCACATCACTGCTAAAGACTTACATGTTACTAAAACCTAGATAGTTTTTATGGATACCATAGGCCACAGTTTTATAAGATTAAATATAATTCCTCACCTTCTGACTTGAAAGTTGAAACCATTACTACCGATAGACTGTCTTAACAAGTTGGACAATTTTTAAAACCCTTAACTTCTATCACGCAGTGCACAATGGGGACAATAGAGATTCTTAGTATTGTCATAAAAAAAAGAAAAGTATATAAATGGGCAATAACATCTTTGAAGTTGATGATAAAGAAGAGGCTACCTAAAAGTGAAACAAAATAACTACCTAGGCATAAATAATTCAAATGGGATAGCTTGCACTGTAAATACTATGGCCTGTGTCATAAGCTTTCAAAAGACAATATGATCAAGAACTAACAAAATCCTTCCAAGTTTGAAAACATTAAGAAATTTCAGCATTCAAACCAGGAGCGCTGATGACAGTTTCAAATATTAAAAAAAGAATAATTTTTTTATTAAAACATAATACCCCTCAGTACGCCTGTTTTCTACCTTGCTTGCAAAGAGTGCAGCGCTTCAACTTCCACATGCTATTAGCACAAAAGGAGCACCGACAGCAAGATTCTGATTACTAAAATCATCATCATTGGGGTCAGAATCACATTTCTGTTGCTACATACCTACATGTTTTGAAATCATCAGAGGGTGCTTGGTAGAACTCTGGTAATTATTGTGCCTTCGACATCAAGGAGAGCATAGACAGCAATTGTTTAGGGAAACTCATCGCTGTATAGCTGTTGGACACCGTGAGACTTCAAAGGCAATAGTAAAACCAAAATGGCATTTTTATTGACTCAAGATGACATGCTACATTATCAGAAACAAAAAACAGGATACATGATGAGTGTTTAGATTTCTGGTTTGTAACTGTGTGTTTAGATGTTAAAAAATCACACACAGTTACAAACCAGAAATCTAAACACTCATTATCATGGACTGTGAAAACTACGTGCTTTTAATAGGATACATGATGGCAACAGCAATACAAACAAATGTATCATTTTAATAAAAAGACACATTTTCTGACTTTTAGCAATATCAGGTGGATTATAATTGCATGTAGCTTTTAAAATTAATCATGAAGCTCTAGCCAAGTATAATGTGCATGTGAATTTTTCATACCACAATTTAAATTCAAAGGAATTCTCTTATATTCTCTATCATCTTCTAGTTGCAAATTCAGAAGCCTTTGCAGTTACCTTTTCATCACAGCACTATTGCCCTTCTTACACAGCATCCTTTTCATTATGCAAATAACGAGTCTCTTTGGAAGAATCCAATAATTTAGAATTTGAATTCTTGTACAAGTTTAGTCTGAGTCATAATCAAAAACAATAATAATAAAGCATTCTATCAATTGAAGACACCCTTTGCTCATGTCATCCCAAATCTAGTTGAACATCCAACAAAAGATGGGAAAGTCATAATCAAAAACAATAATAATAAAGCATTCTATAAATTGAAGACACCCTTTGCTCATGTCATCCCAAATCTAGTTGAACATCCAACAAAAGATGGGAAAGTCACTAATGGCTTTAAAATGGCATCATTTATTAAATTAAACCTTTACACATGTCATACCCAATCCAGTCAAACATTTTTATAAAAAGGGAAAGGCAATAAATAACTTCTAATTGGACATCATATATGCAATATGATTCCCATCTTTTTATTGAAACAAACACGAGTATATTTCAGATGGTACTAATACTACAATGCATACAAAGATGAGAAAATGGAAACGGGGTAAAGAAATCCTAAGTTGGTGGGTTCCAACATACCCCATGAATGGTGTGCACTGTGCAGGCAGGGACTAAATTTGAGAATTGACCCTGCTTGTAAGTAAATTTTTTAGGACATTTGTCTATTAAACATTTGCACCCTTAAGAATTACCCATTGTCTGCCCAAACTTTTTACCTTGCATCCAATACAGTCTTAAATAATTCAACTCTCCAACATCCTGCCCACTGCAACATGGTTGCAACCTTAGGAAACAACCCATGACTCGTCCCGAAAGATGACCTTTGTGGTTGTAGTCACAAGTAAATTTGTGGTGCGGTAAATAAAAGACAAAATCCTGTTGACGACAGCTGTTTCCTTTGCTGCACTAACAGGCCCAATAAATGCAATACAGACCCCTCCCATCGCATTTCTTGCAACCAAGATGATATGTTGATACATTGTAGATTGGAGGAAGTGATGTACTGTCTTTCTGAAGTATGAAATTTGGGCTTGTGGCAGCCTTTACATATCAACAAGGCCATGAGAAACCCTATCACTGAGTTTCTTAGGCGATTGCCAGTCACCACCATAAAATGATTACATCTTAGTGATTCCCAATGGATTTCGCACAAAGGCAACTTTCAGGACACACAATACCCTGTAAAAGCATAGTATTTAGCCCAGTCATCCTTTACAAAAGTTCATGGGGAATTTTTTTAACTGTTTTCAATTATGTCCAATGAAATAGCAAATCACTATGCCATTTTTTGAATAGCTTTGTAGGAATCACTGGATCAGTGGATACTAAAATCCAATTGCCGATAACTTATAACCAAGAGCTCTTAAGTCCTATGATTAGAATCTTCCACATATTAATGCAATTTTAAAAATGCAGTGCATGGTCCTCGTCAAATCACTGTCTCCAAGAGAGTGATAAAATGTGGCTGCCTTTACATAAAGACATGAGGAAGCATCTAAAATTTAAATCAATAGGCTACTATCTTTTATGAATCCCTGAGCAATTGCACACTGATGCTTCCAAAATGAACCCTCTAATATATGAGAACATGCTCAATGCTCACTATAGGCCAATCAAATTTTTTAATCATCGATACTAGACTATAAGAAAGAAAAGGATGATCACCTCCTCCATAACATTTTAACCATGACACAATCAAGATATTGGAAGGAGATATAATTACCACTTGACACAAGTCCAGGTAACATAAATCTCTAAATGACAAGTTCACAAGGACTGTGTAAATAGCTGCTCAAACATCCACCTGGATTCTCTACTATGCAGGGATCTTCTGTGTTGTACTCTCATTCTATAGGAGGTGTATATCTACCTGCCCAGAAACCAACGTGATTCTCCAATTTGCAAGAATCCTTTGTATTATATTCAAACACAATCATTGTGAGAGTCTGATAATTCAGCTTTACCAGATGGAAATTTTCAGATTTCAAAACTTGAATGAAATTTGAGTCACACACGCAAATTATCAAAACAGATCAGTTAGAAAAACCTTTCTTTTTCAGGAATGAAACAGAGTACTTCATATTCTGAGAGAAAAGAAAATAACTATGTGTACAGATTTTTTTCCTTCTTTTTTTAATTTGAGGAGGGTGAGACTCAGACAAGGGAGGCCAGACCAAAATCTATAATATGAACCTTCAATTTCCAGAAATCATAATATAGATAAATCATGCAATATAAATCCTTTTTCACATTTTCATTTCCTTTTTTCTTCAAGAACATAAGATAAAAAATTTAAGCTAGGAGTTAGACCCACAGCCACTGTTTAAGAACCGGTGCCTGTAAACTACACCAAGGATCAGGGGGCAATGGTGAAAGTGCGGAAATAATTGCCTTGTGAAGATAGTGCAATTGCTGTTCAAAACAAACTAGATCAGATTGTTCACTAGTTTCTTCTCCGCTTATTTTTTATGTTTTTGGTCATGGTATATCAAAGTAGGAAATGCTACCGTCAATTTACATTTATGGGTTTGTGGACTGCTAACACTCTTTTTCTGAACTTGATTATAGTCATTTTCTCAATTTCTGTATGTCATTAAACCAACTCAAAGATTGCATCAAATTATTCAAAGTTGTTAGTTTTTAAAAAAGAACTGTTCCTTCGAGTTCAAAGTAAATAGTTTTCAAATTTTATTTTATTTTTCAAGTTTAAGATAAGTTTCACAACATAGCAATCAGAAAAATTAGCACACAGAGAATATTGAACCAAGATATGCTGCAGTCTCCTGAAGTTCCACTCTTCTCTTGCTTGCGTCCTATTCCCCCACATACAATAACAATAAAATCAAACAAGTACGAAATATGAATGAGTTATAAGAAAGAATGCAGACAAAGTGATGTAGCAGTTCAATGCTAACTTTAGACATTAAGGCATTCTTTAACATACAACTCATGCTTTAAGGTTATTATAATTGAACAGTCAAAGTCTACGAATTCAATCCCGAGAGCTTATCATTTTTAGTTTTTTTAAACTTGGGGTCTTGTACTTGTGGAGTCGTGACCCTGAGCTGCCTAATTGCAGTGTGTCAAAGAGATCGTAGACATCCTTAATGCAGCGTGAAGTTGAACCTGGATCACAACTTCCTAATCACAACCTCACCTAACCATATTTCACAAAACACAACTTACATGAAATGACAAGTCTCCAAGTCTAGTTCATGGTGCCGACTTATAGTGGTGCTGGTCGGAATGCACCACCTTACCATTTTACAACAATACTTTGCACTTACTCACTTGTATCCTTTACCATTACATGACACACCATAACCCTTGCGAGCTTGAATCGTGAGTTTGAAGATTTGAAGTCTTAACTTTTTCAGAGGAATAAATATTTCGAAACATTATATTCAAAATTTTGAGTTAAGCGTTTCACCAAATGAAATTGAGAAATTGCAGAACTAGGCCTTCAAGTATGAAGGTAAGAGATAATTAGGAGCTAAAATGTGAAATTTGAAATAAGGCCCAAACTTCCATGTCACAAAGAGAAAGTAAAGGATTTCGAAACCCTGTGTGAACACGAGTTTTTGAGCTTAAAAATCACAGATTAAGCTAAGGGCCGTATTGAGCTACATACCAAAGATTTTATAAACGTGAATCACCCTTCAATTTACCCCGTTATGGTTAAATCGCACCTTCGACACACACCAGCTGGAGCCATGGGCTGCCTTCTTACATAGAGAGAGAAATTTGAATCTGGCTCGTGGTCGAATAAACAGAAGCTCTATTATCTTCAATTAAATCAACTAAATTCAGTAAGACTATAGCTCATAGTCCTCTTATTCACTGTTACCAAGCCCATATAACTTATTCCACAGTCAAAATAATGACCACAGAGATTTTCACACCATAACGATCAGCGTGTCACAAAAACAAGGGTAAGAAAATTCAAAAACATCGAAATCGATACCTAGGGTTTCAAACTTAAAATAGTGGAAAGAGGAGAGATATAGGAGAAGCCTACCTTTAAAAAGGTAATGGAACAAACAGCATATCTTGGCCGTTAATGTTCGCATTTTTCCTGCAGCTCATTTTCTCAAATGCAGGGTCGCCGGCCCTTCCAAAGGTTGCAGCGAGGCCACGAATCCACGGAAATGACCACTGACAGCAAAGAGGGGCTTGATGGGCGACTAATAAGTTAATAACGGTCTAATATTAGGGTTTCTAGTACTGTCAGAGTGTGCTTTTGGTTTAGATCGAGTAGTGATACATTCTTTTGGTTTAAATTGTGTAATTTTGGTTTGAATTGGGTAGTGATTTGTCACTACTCAGTTTAAATCAAAAGTGCAGTTTTATAATTTTATTATATTTTAAAGTTTTGATCATATTTTTAATATTAACTAGCAATCGCATCTTGGTGTGCAATGGGTACGCCGAAGAGGTTTGGAAGGTCAATTAAGAAAAAAAGTTGGTTTTCTTTTTTCATACGTTTGTGAAATACATGATGTCAATTAGTAGGCCATTTAACTAATGATGTTTGTGCAACAAAGCTCTCAATGGAGAAGTGATAGCTTCAAATCAACTATGCATCCACTTAGAAGGAGAGAGGGGGAGAGAGGGAGAGATTGAGATAAAAAGAGGTAGGGATAGAGAGAGAGAGGGGGAGGGGGAGGGCGAGAGGTAACTAGATAGAGAGGAAGATAGAGATGGAGATGGAGAAGGAGAGGGATATGGAGGGAAAAAGAGAGGAGAGAGGGATATATAGATAGATATGTGCATTAAAGATTTCATATAATATGTAAATAATAAATATATATTTTATATATTTTTTAATAAATTTAATATATATTTAAATAACAAATATAGATAAATATTAAACATATAATATATTTAAAAATTTAATCAATATTATATGTAAAATCTATATTATATTTATATTTAATAATGTATAATTTATAAAATATTAAATGTATAATATCTAAATATTAGAATGTTATGCTAAAAATATTTAAATATATAAATTGTAATTTTATTTCATAATGTTCAATTAATAATATTTTAGAAAAATATATTTTATAATCTAAAATTAAAAATAAAATATCATCTGAATATAAGTATTTAAAAAGTATTTTGTAAAGCAATAGAGAGTATAAAATATAATAATTTATATTATGTCAAATATAATCTAAAAGGATAATGTGAAAAGCAATTGTCCTTTCCCTAACTGCAAATTCATTTGTCATAAACATTTGTTTTAATGTGAGGGTATATTCCAAGATTTTAACGAGTTAAAACACAATATAGCATGACCTGCTAAATACAAAAATTTAAACAAATGATATCTATAAAAAAAGATATCCATCTTCATACTACGTAAAAATAAATTCCTTTTAATCACTCTCAATGAAAATCCTTTCTTAATCATATTTATCCATTTAATCCAAATTGGAAACCCAATCCATTATAGATCAAACTATACTTGAGAAGTCCCTATTCACTTGTTTTATATTTCCCTAATTTCCCTAGGGAACCTTCAAAGTCTCATGATTTCAATATTTCTCTCTTCAAATATGTTTAAGATAATTTAGTGTTTTGATGAGAGGTCTAAAGGTCTTCTTTTGCACATGATCACCAATTCTTGGGAAGACTAATTGATGTAGGATGTGATCAATAGTTTGATCTCTAGAATTGAAAAAAAATGACTCCTTATAATATTTTAATATGCTATCACTTCTCACTTGAAAGACATAAAAGGAAAAGAGAGAACCTAGAAATACAACCTAATGTAGGATCTCATACCTAATAAAGATTATATGTATTTTCCTCCACTTTGGATTATATGTATTTGCCTCCATTCCAAAGTGAATGCAAGGCAATGGAAAAAAGAAATAGGTAAAACATTTTAAAAATATATAGCAAAGAATGTCCTATACAATCATGAACTTTGGCACTTCTCGTAGAGTTTCATGAACACATGTCAAATAAATCCTCTACTTCCTCTATGGGCTTGACAAGTGGTGACTGCACCAAATTACTTTGGAAACATCAAATTTTTCACATGCCCTTTGCTACAATTTTACATTTTCCCAAGCATAGTGCATGAAAGCACTTATGATTACCTGTTCATGGATCTCCATACCTTATTCCAAAGCTACCAAGTCAACAAATGCTGGAAGAACACAAGCAAAGGTTTTCAAGATTGGAATGATACCTGCAAGTAACATTTGTTGAAAAACCCTTAGAGATTCCTCTCCCCAAACATTTTGTGCATAACCTGCAATAATTAGTGTCCATGACACCATGTCTTGTTGTTAAATAATTTGTGTACCCTCTCTATATTTCCACATTGTATGTACATGTCCATTAGGGCACTCCCCACAATGACATCAGACTTAAGATCTCTCATAATTATCTCCTCATGGATTTCCATTCCCTATTCTAGAGCTGCTAAGATGGCACATGCAAAAAGAGCACAAGAAAAAGTTTTTGAGGTGAGCTTCACACTTGCTTGTTGCATTTGTTGGAAAAGATCCAACACCTCCTTTCCCCTCCCATTTTGTGCATATCCTAAAACCATCGTTGTCCAAGGAAAAACATTTAGTCAATCCATCTTGTCTAATACTTTGCATGCCTTGTCCAAACTCCCACATTTAGCATACATATTTATTAGACAATTCACCACAGGGACCTCATACTGAAATCCTTATTTCTTTAGGGATTTGTATTCCCTCTTTAAGAGCTGCCAACTTGGCACAACTGGAGAGAACAGTGTTGAAGGTCCTTGAGTTTTCTTTCACATCGGCCTCTTACATTTCTTGAAAATTCTATAGGACCTCATCATCCCAACCATTTTGTGCACAGCTAACGATCATTACAATCCAGGATACATTATCTCATTGAAGGATCTTGTCAAACACATAGCTAACAATCATTATAGTCTAGGATACGTTATCTCGTTGAAGCATCTTATCAAACACATCGTGTGCTATCTTTAAATCACCACATTTTGCATACATATTTACAACGTTACTCTCGATGAAAAGATGTGACTGCAATCCACTCTTAATTATTTCTCCATGGATTGCCATACCAGCCTCTAGATGTGCCAATTCGGTGCATGCCGGAAGAACGCTCGCATAAGTTTGCAAGTTTGGCCTGAAACCTAAGAATTGCATTTTTTTAAACAACTCATCTTCCTCCTTGGCCTACCTATTCCATGCATACCCTGCAATAAATGTAGTCCATGTAGTAGAGAGCAAAAAGACCATTGCATCCACAAGAATCGACAAAACGACAAGCCTCACTCTAGATACCCACTTGCAAATAGTATTAAAGGCGTACTAGGGAATATGAAGAGATCTATAACATCAATGTACTTTATTAATGCCATAGTTGTTGTCAGAGCCAGGGCAGAATGCAAGTTGTGTAGATACAACATAGATGATAAAAGAGCGACATAAAAAATTAATGGCCACGATCACTTTGATCGTCTCCGAAAAGCAATGAGTCATTCATTGCATATTTTAGGTTGGACATGTTCATATTGGATACGCCTTCGGCGTAAATAAATGGATTTCTAAGTCTAATGGACAAGTTGATAGTTTTAGAACAAATTGTAGAATTTGTTAAAGATTTTTTATTTTATTTATTAATTTATAATTATTCGATCTATTAATTTATGGTATTTTTGGAATTCCATCACTTTAAAGATTTTTTTTTTTGACTTTATCATAGATATCTATCATTATATTTGAATTTTTTAATACAATCAAATAATACTTAAAAGATCTAATTACTTACACATGAATGACAAGATTGCATAATATAGCATAGTGTATACTATTTGTATTTTTTCACAACAAATTTACATTTGTCAACATTCCAATATGGTACACAAATGTTTCTATCTATTTGCATTTCTTTGTTCTTCTTTCCATTGTCTATAGGAAAGGAAATTGTAGATAATTGCACTGGTGCATAATGAATAATATAAATATTTAACAATTGTATTGGATGAAAAAATTAGTCAATGAAAACAACTCCACAATTTCTATGACTCAAAAATTCAATGAATGGAAAGAAAATTTGACAATTTCAAAATGTATTCATTGAAAATTCAATGGAGAAGATCTTTTTAGTGGTAGTCCTTTTAATCTCCATCATCAATCTATATATTTCTTCAAGTGTTTTTCAAAAGTACAATAATAGCTCTAGTAAACATGAAAGTGTAGAAATGTTGCATTTATTTTATCAAATTATTCACCAATTCATTAAAAAATATTTGAAATAAAGGTTTTAAACCTACACCACTAATATTAGTAGTATCAACCATCAACTACCAAAATAGAGATCATGGTACATTGAATGACAAGTTCAAGTTGTACCAAAAATTAGTAAGTGTGGTCCATATTTACCCATGCTAACCAACATCTCAAATAGCACTTTCAATTGAAATTTGTGCACCAATAGTAATATAGGTGGAAACTTATTACAAATTGGGAGAGGAACTAAGATCTCATCATTTCCTAAAAGCACTTAATTATGGCTTCACCTCCATTATCACCTATAATCAATTATTATGCCATTATACCACAAATATGCCTCAAATTTATGCAAGATGGTATCTCATCTTGTTTATGATGAAGACACACTTATATTGAGAGGGGGGTGAATCGGTATAAGATAATCTTGCACTTAATTAAAGCTTAACAACCACAATAATATCAATCACAAAGATCTAACAATTATGCAACACAAGATTTATGTGGAAACCCTTTCGAGAGAAAACCATGATGAAAAGATTATTTGGATCTATTGTCCAAATCCAATCATGAAAAATAAAATCTTCTCGTGCAATAGTTTTGTAAGCACCAACCCACTAGCACCAACCCCCTGGAGATACCAATCCTCATTGCTAAATAGTTTGTGGGAACCAACCTACTAGAGACACCAATCCCCAATCCTAAGCACCAACTTAGCAAGAGACACCAATCTCTTTTCTTAGGAAGCGCCAACCTCCAAATGAACTTCTCCAATGAATGATGAACAATTGATTTTCCTTCATAAAGATCTTCTTGTTGATGATATTCTCTTCACAAATTTGATGCAATCATTTTCATATACTTTCCTTCTCAAATCTACATATATACCTTTTCAAAATTGCATATACTTCCCTTTCAAATTTGCCTAAACTCCCCTTTCAAATAATGATTATAACCATATATTTGCTGCTATACTTAGAAATTTGCTCTTAATTGGACTGATTTATCATGTTTTCTACTTGCCAAATAACTCCCATCTCACCTTCATTATATATTATCTTATATGCCTCTTCACCAAGAGAGGTGATCCTTCACAAGGGGATCAACTCATATAAAAGAAATTTTAATTTACTTAATTCTCCTAAGGTTGAAGGGCACACAATCTACTGAGAAGGGGGGTGAATTAGTAGATCTAAACAATTCAAAAATCTTAACCTTTTGCTATGGCTATCAGTGTATTGATTCTTCATAGAAAACTTCATATAAACAAACAAATCATAAAACTATAAAAGCATAAAGCACACAAGAGAACATTAGATATACATGGAAAACCCAAGATGGAAAAAACCATGATGAGAATGGTTGCTTAGATCTACTGTCCAAATCCAACCTCATAATGTAGAAATATACAAGTGAATTTTATACACTAAAGTAGGCACTAACCTATCGAAGACACCAATCCCCTAAAGTACTTGTAGGCACCAACCTACTAGAGACACCAATCCCCAACTGAAATAGTACATCAGGTAGAACACCAATATTACTGGATTACAATGATAAATCTTGCAGATCTTCAATGTAATACATACACATGTCAGAGTCACAATTGACACTCTTCCTCACTACAAATGATCTTTTGATATAGGCACACACATTGGAACACAAATCTCCCATTTATCTTCACCACCTTCTCTTTAATTTACATCAACCAACTCTTCTTCACACAAATATAATTCTAATACATGTGGTCACTTTCTACATACATACAATGCATCTAAATATTTAAAATATATACATGACATTACATTAACACTAGATTCGATGTTGGCCAGGGATCTACAAATAGCCAAGATGACAAAAGGTGGACCTAAATTCAAATTACATGAAACATATAACACATTGGTCCCAAAAAAAATTATATTTCCACCAAAATATCTTAATGTTGTGCACTACCACATGGATCTTAAGCAGGTCCTATCTTAACACCACATGCAATATTTGGATTCCACATGCTACTAGTCATTACCACACATGCCTTGAACTCCAACTGGTTGACATATAGACACATAAAACCTTCTATCACTTCAATCTTTTTGCATGCTAAACATATCCTCCAAAAACTTAATAATTTGATAGAACTAGTGTAGGCATACTCTTCTTCCATATCGCAGAGTGAAACTGCATTTCTGAAATAAATGTTGACCATAGTTGTATTGCTAGAGAAATCTCTCTACCCTGAATACATAACTGAAACACACTAATACAGACTTTCCAAACCACCACTGTCATAGTGAATAGATGGAAGCATGATATTGCAAGCATACAACATTCACATTAACACTACTCAACAGCTAATAATGTATATTTCTTGATTTTGCATCCTACCAACATAAAACATGTATTGAACTTCTGATATTATTGATATTGTTGACAACCTTTGACATCAATGACAACCTATGTTCAACAAAGGTGGCACTGATTAAGGTATGGGTCAACCATTTTTTTATTTATTTAATTTATTTTAAATTAATTTTCCCAAAAGGGGTGACCACATAAAGAGGGGTTGGTTGCTCCATAAGAGTTGACCTTATAAAAAGAATAATTTGTTTTAACTCCCAATGTAGGCACCACAAATTTGCAAGTTGGCCAGCATTAAGATATGATAAATATTATTCATAAAACCTTCATAATTGGCATATATCAAGGCATACCATTTCTTTGATAGTAGTAAATTGATTTCTTATTTGACATCAGTGACAGTATTTTTCATCATCAATGACAAAAAAGTTCAACAATTTACATCCCCATGAGTATTATTACTACCAATAATAATCACTTCTCCTTGTTGTAAGAGAAGTGTGACAATAATATTAGATACTACCTCCTTTCTTGTAAGAGAGCTCAGTGTCCTTTGATGTAGGTATAAGCCTTCATTCAAATAAGGATGTGGGGAGTCTTCTCAAAGTCTCTTTTGTAGGAGATGTGTCTCAAGGGATGGAGGATATCATACTTAGTACACATAGAAACATTTAAGAGTATCCTAAGTTTTTCCATGACAAAGCATGTCAGCGAGGTTAGGTGATAAGGTCAAAATTTGATGGTTGCATAGTTAAATTTATGTTTCTTTGTCGTTAAAAGAACAAAAAAATTAAGAAGAAAATATTGCATGAAAGGGGAGTTTTTTTTCTCATACTATCAAAAAATTTAAAGCTTATAATTGTGTGTGTATGGATTTATTTCAAATAAAACACCGTTTTAAAATAAATTCAAAATAATTTGACTAAATACTATTATATTTAAAAGTGGAAAATATAGTTATTTATGAATATGCTACATGTTGATTGCATCTTATTTATTATTTTATAAGTGATAGTTATGCATTGAAATGAAGAATAGAATTTCAAGAATTACTTTTTAGTGTTTCACAATCAAATGGAGTACAAGATTGAGCATTCAACAACAAAGCATTTCAATTTCTTTCATTTATTTCATAAAGTGATTCATATTTACAACATTTCATTTGATTACAAGAATTCAAATGGTGATACATTCAAATGATGGTACAACATTGCATCATAAATGCATTTTCTTTTCAAAATGAAAAGCAGAAGATTGAAATTGAATATCCACACAAGTTGTGGTTTTAGCCATTCCATTCATGACAAGAAAGGAAATATACAACTGAAAGAGAAAGTGACCATTAACATGGGACATATCCGTCATTGCCTGAGTCGATCTTCGGTTGATGCTTCGTAGCTTGCTCCATCCTGCTTCCGCTCTTGAATGTGCCTGCAAAAGATTAAGAAGGGCGTCAATTAAGAGCTCGGGATATGAACTATACTACATGCCATACTAACAGAGATATATTTCAATCCTTGCAATGCATAGAACCAGCTAAAGAAAAGTACATAAACATGAGCTGAAAGAGATACATCAACATCAACATCATCATATATTGTTATTGTTTTATGCTAACATCATTTGTTTCTTTGTGCAGGTATAGGGAAAATCATGAAGTTGATTATCATTTGAAGATCAAGCATGTGGAGAAAAACGGGCTCCCACAAGGGTAGAGCTCGGCATGCTACCCCTTATTCATTACAAGTGGGCTGAGATAGAGATTGCAATCATCATATTCATCAAGAAAGGAAATATACAACTGAAAGAGTAAAATAGAGTTCATCCATCAAGTTATTAAGCCGAATGTTCACTCATAACAGTCAAATACGTTTCTAAAAGCTACAGGTGAACAATGGGTTTAATCGGCTTAATCAATTCAACTGAGTACATCATTTTTATGATTTAAATCACAGGTATTATTGAACAGTTTGCAATTTTTTTCCATGGGTGTTATTATGCATCTTGTTTCATGTTACTACAACAATGTTCTTTCTCACAATCAAGGATAGTGAACAGGCATACATAATGCCTCAACGAAGATAAATGTTACAAATTTTCATTTCAGAAGAGAGCAAGTGCATGGAATAGTTTTATTAAATGGAGCATAAAAATGCATGAAGAGTGCCAAGTTGAAGACCAAGATTATGAAAGGACAGACAAGCATGAGGGGAGCTTCATGTTTTCAAGCATCAAGTAATCCATTGTGTTATGTATCAATGCAACTGTGGTATTATTGCTTCAGAAAGCTGTTTCTATCATTTAGCTGTGCTTTCGAGGTATGTTTTTAAGGATATTTAGCATGGAGTTAAAGGCAAGCAAATATGACGGATCAAACATAATTGCAATGATGTGAAAAGTTGCTTCCAGAATGAGCAAAGTTTACAAAGGAAATGGTATGAATGAGGGTTTGGAGTGCATCCATGAAGAGC
>VDFB02115102.1:65119-90433 GCA_007258455.2 Sequoia sempervirens
TATATTAAATAATATAAATATTTAACTATATTTCTTTTATATGAATCATCCTCCTAGATCTCTAAATTGTAATAATGGCATGTAGTTCCTCCAAACTATCATGATGTACTTCCTCCCTTTCCCATGTAATAGGTGTACCTTGTAGGTGTTAAATGGTTCCATCTTGGTCTCCTTATTGATGCATTTCTATCCTTCCACATAAATCTATATAGTATCAAAATATAGGTAATTTTATGGTTAAATTGAATCTCTCTTAATTGCTAAAGAATCCATTATGATTGAGGATGGGTGGATTTTTATCTAGGATCACATCTTAAAAATACTATAGAGGTCATGTGGTATGTTTTTCTTAATACATATATTCCCATACAAATCTCTTTCCATGTATTATCAACTCGCCTATATGATAGACACCTTCCTAGATTTAAATTTCATACGATATATATGTACCCAAGTGTTTCCAATTGGAATTGCTATAATTATACTTTTATGGCATTCTAGATATTCAAAATAGTTTTCATAAATCTGCAAATAGACCATTCTTGACATTGAACCTACATGGTACAGGTATGTCAATGAAAGATTAGGGTCTAGGGTTCATAAATTTCAAATGCTTTTAGTGTTAAGGGTTTAGAGTTTATAGTTTAGGGGTCTGGGGTTTAGCAAACTTAGGGTGAAGTTTGGGTGGCCCTTGGCATAATTTAGACTTGCAAGTTGAGTGTCAATTGGAATCGAGTGTACGTGTTTAGATTTACGAATTTGTTAACTAAATTTGCAAACAAACATCAAGATAAACTTTATGAATTTTAACCATTCTTTAACATATTGATTTCTAATCTAATTATAATTTAAAATTGAAACTAAAGTTTAATATATATCATTTTTCCATACAAAGCAAATAAAATTTAAAACATTTAAGCAATGCTAATGAATTTTTTTGAGCTCAAAATTACCTAGTTTTCAAAATCAAAATGATTTGTTCGATTTCAATTTAGGGTTTTAACAATTTTTTTTGTTCCAATTCAATTTAGGTTTCAATTTCTAAGCAATTAGGGTTTTTAATGCAATTTTTTCATTTCAATTCAAACTAGGGTTTTCAAATTCAATTTTTTTGGTTTGATTTGAATTCAGGGTTTCAAAAAGGTTGATTTGGATTTGTAAATGCAATGTTTTTATTTCATTTCGATTTCTAGGGTTTTGAAAAGCAATTTTTGTTTGTTTCAATTAGGGTTTTAAAAATCATTTTTTGGTTTAATTGAACAATTTAAGATTTAAAAGTTAAATTTTATTTCTAAAACACAATTCGAGGTTTTTTTTTCATTTTTATTAAAAAACATTTAGGTTTCATTGCAAGTTTTCGTCTATTTTTACAATTATTGAATTCTACTATAACAATTAAAAAAATGATTAAAATGTGAAATAAATAAATAAAAAACATGCTAAATTAACTTATTTCTTTCAAAATTTCAATTCAAAATAAAAAAATACAAAAAAATGGCGTTTAGGTGGGGTACCTATAGCTGGTCGTGGGGTCGTTGTCGCTAACACTCGGGGTCCCGTCCGCAGAGCAGTGAAAACTATTTTTTTTTTTTAAATAGCAGTATAAAACGGGATCCCGATTTATAGAACTCGGGATCCCGTTATTTATAAATCGAGATCCCATATTTTATAAATTGGGATCCCGTTTCTTATAAATCGGGATCCCGTTCTGTCTCCCTTGGTTCAGAGTCCAATGGGAAACAGGATCCCGATTTTTAAAAAGCGGGATCCCGCTTCGTCTCAGGCTCGGGATCTCGAACCGTAACGGGATCCCGATTTTTAAAAGTTGGGATCCCGTTTATTAAATCGGGATCCCGTTTCTTCGATGCCAATTTCAATTTTTTGGTTAAGGGAAAAAACTTCCACGTTTCGTGGACTCAACTTTGTGCACTTACCCTAGTTGTTGTTGTCATTGATGTCATGGTTGCAGGATATTGGTTGTTCATGTCGAGGATATTGAGAATATTGTATTGAAGAAAGGTTACAGGTGTTCAGTGGTTGCTTCAGGTTTTTCTCTAAGATTTGCTCCTATGTTTGTGTGGTTAGCTATGTTGATCGTGATTGTTGGAAGCTGTTATTTCCAAAATTTTGGCTGTTGATTCATTGTATAGTGTGAGTTATGTTCACCAGTTGTGAATTGTGGTTTTCTGTGTTTCTAGCTGAGGTCTGAGAAAAATGTTGTTGGTATAGATTTCTCTTTGGTAAAGCATTATGACTTGCGGATCTAGTTAAATTGTTATGATTGTATTGAAGATGATTTCGGTATCTGGAAGGTTTGTGCTTAATTGTTCTATGTGTTTTACACTGGTTTGGCCGACCTTGTGTTGAACACTATCTTCAGAGTTGATGAAGCGTGTTGGATCTATTTGGGTCATTATCAAGCATGTGTTTGGGTCGCCCTCATTCTAATTCTACCCTAGGATGTTTTGGCGCTGACCTAATTTGAATTTAATGTTGGATGGTCGAATTTGGATATGTTTCAAAGTTGAATATAGTATAAATGCAGGATGAGTTAGTGGTGAAATGAAGTACAAGAGAGATAAGGATAAATAAATAGAGTAGATAGATGTGAGATTGATGTGAATAAGTGAGTGTGTGTGATGTGAGTGTGGCAGATCAGTGCAAAGCCTAAATGTTGAGTTTCTAGATGTAGTGAGCTGAAGGTGTACTCTATCATTCATGCATGTCTACAAGTGGTTGAGCAAATTGTGGTGGAATTCTCTTTTGCATTGAGATTGTCTTCTCTTTGTAACATATCTCTTTTATCTTCTTTGTATCTCTATGGCAGTGAGTCCTTCGAGTTGTTAGCCTTGTTGGACAGTGAGTCATTGTTTTGGTAGTGAGCCTCATTTCTCAGGCAGTGAGATTTTGTAATCAGTTTTGATATTCTCTATAGTGCGAGTTAATCATCACCGTAGTTCTTACCTTATTGGGTTTTTCACATAAATATGGTGTTGTGTTTGTGTGATGCTTTTCAGTTTCTACACTTGCACTTAATGTTTAATAATTTAAGTAGTGTTAAGGATTAGTTATGGTGAATGATTTAAAGGTTTAAATTTGTTACAATTGATTCACCCCCCCTCTTAGTTGTCTTATTCAACAATTGGTATCAGAGCTTGGTTCCTTGGAGTAGAGCTTAACCGCTTAAGGAAGGCTTGGGATGGCTGAAAAAGTTACTTATAATTATTTGAGGTTCGATAGAACTAATTATGCTATCTAGAAAATATTGATGGAAGAATATTTGGAGTATTGTGGATATGATGTGGAGAAAGCTTACAAGAATCCTTACACTCTTCCTGCTAATGGTCTGAGTACGGATGATGAGATCAAGGAACATGAAGCGAACAATAAGGCGAAGTACATTTTGAAGAAAAATCTTGTGCATTTTGAGTTGATTAAAGTTCAGAATCTAAAGACTACTATGGAGGTCTAGGATTCTTTGGAAAGGGCGCATGAAGGTGATGAAAGGGTCAAAGAGGAAAAATTCAAGAATTTGGAAACACAGTTTGAACTCCTACATATGTCTGAAGATGAGAATGTTAAAGAATATGTACAAAGATTGGATGAGATAGTAGTTGGAATGCGAGGACTTGGTGCTACTATAGATGAAACCAGGATTGTAAAGAAGATTCTTAGAAATTTACCTAATGCTTACAACAAAAAGGTATGTACTATTGAACAAAGTATAGATTATAAGACTTACACTAAAGATCTGTTGTTGGGATCTCTAACATCTTATGAGATGAGGAAGTCAAATTTGATAAATGGATTCAAATCAGAGACTAATTTAAGGCTACAAAAGTTGAAGATCTGGATGAAGAAAGTCTTGATGAAGTAGAAGCTAACTTTGTGAGAAGGATGAGGAAAGGCTCTGACAAGTATGAAGGTAAGTTACCCTTTAAATGCTTTAGTTGTGGAGAAATAGGTCATTATGTTGCAAAGTGTTCAGAAAGAGCTAAGAGGAATAAACAAAGATATGAGAAATAAAAGAAAGGTAAGAAGATCAATAGAGCATATTATGTGAATGAGAATGCTAATATATATGATGATGATTCTAATTATGAAGATCTTGGTGAAAATGAATACTTGTTCTTGACTATAAAAGATGAACCTACTTTTGCTAATTCTGAAAAACAAATGAAGGAATGCCCTACATGCTAAAAAGGAAAAAAAACTATTTGTTGGTGTGAATGTCTCGTACCTAGTTTATTCCTTTACTAGGGACTTAGGGGACTTAATTCACATGTTAAGTTTACTTAGGATATTAGTTGTCATATCTAGATAAGTATTAGTTGTCTTATCTAGAATTTCCACTTTCCTAGGTAGTTATGAGTTAGTTGTCTCATGTGATAGGATTAAGACACTTGTCATGATCTTGTCTTATCCTATCTCTCATCCTTGCCTTTATAAGAAAGGCATCTCTAGCATATTGTAATTGGCATATAGCAATTGTATAGTATTGCATTGATCATATTGTATCATATTGCAATCCTTGTTTGGTGGAATAGCATCTTCCATTGTTGCTTCTCTCTATCTCTTGTGGAGGTTCTTTGGCGTTGCAGATTGAAGATCTTGGGTTGTTAACTCCAACATGGTATCATACAAGACAAGTAATACTTATCTAGATATGACAACTAATATCCTAAGTAAACTTAACATGTGAATTAAGTCCCCTAAGTCCCTAGTAAAGGAATAAACTAGGTACAAGACTTATTCACACCAACACTATTGGGTTGTTGACAGTGGTTGTTCACATCATATGACTGGTGATAAGAGTAAGTTTGTTAAACTTGAAAAATATGATGGAGGCTTGGTTATGTTTGGAGATGATATTGGCGCTAAAATTTGTGGGGTAGGTTCGGTAAGTTTTGATAGTAAGCATAATACTGATGATGTCTACTATGTTAAGGGTTTAAGGCATAATCTCTCGAGTTTTGGACAAATGTGCGGTAAGTGATATAATTTTGTGTTTGATGATGAGAGATGTGAGATCTAGAAAGGATCCGAAACAGTGATTGCTGCAGGAAAGAAATCTAAAGGAAATATCTATCAACTTAAGGGTGCTAATGGACTATGCTTTATGACTTAGATTAATGATAGTTGATTGTGGCATCGGAGAATGTGTCACATGAACTTTGATAACTTGGCGAGGATTAGTGCAGTTCAGGTCATGAGAAATTTACCAAGTATTGCAAAGCCTGTTAATGCTATTTTCAGGAATTGTCAGTTTGGAAAGAAAACTAGAATCCATTACAGATCAAAGGAACAATCTACTACTGGACTATTGGATTTAATTCATACAGTTTTTTGTGGTCCTACAAGAGTGAGAAGTTTTCAAGGTGAAAGGTATTTTATGCTTTTGATTGATGATTATTCTAGATATACATGGGTTACGTTTCTTAGAGAGAAATAAAATGCATTAGATAGATTTAAGACATTCAAAGCTATGGTTGAAAATGAAGTGAATTTGAAGATAAAATGCTTAAGGTCTGACAAAGGTGGAGAATTCACCTCCCGTGAGTTTAATATGTTTTGTGAAGTGCAGTTTTCTTCTCCGAGAACTCCTCAGCAAAATGGAGTTGTTGAAAGAAAGAACAAAATGGTTCAAGAGGCTGCTACATCAATGATTACTTAGGCTGGTTTATCAGAAGTTTACTAGAGAGAAGCTATTCATATTGCTTTTTATGTATTCAATCGAGTTCAAGCAAGAGAAAACAATACAAAGATCCCCTATGAGCTATGGTATGGAAGAATTCCTATTGTTAAGTATTTCAAGGTATTTGGGAGCAAATGTTATATCAGAAGAGATGAAGAAACTTTAGGAAAGTTTGATGCAAGAAGTGATGAAGGCATTTTTCTTGGATATTTTACTAAAATCAAAGCTTACAAATGTTCCAATAAAAGACTGAGAAAGATTGTAGAAAGTGCAAATGTCAAGGTTGATGAAACAATGAAGAATTCAATTGATATTGATGGATATGTATCTAATGAACCTGATTGTGTAAGAATTGAAGAAATTGTGGAAGAATAGGAAAATGATGAGCAAGAGAAGCAGAATGAAAAAAATGAAAGAGAAAAAGAAGCTCTAGTAGTGTCCCCTAAGACACCTAAATATGTGCAGAAGAATCATTCAGAAAGTCAGATCATTGGAGATAAGACAAAAGGAGTATAAACAAGAAGCAAAGTTGTTGCTGAAGTAAATCTGTGTTTATTTTATGAGATTGAATCAAAGACTGTAAGCGAAGCATGTAAAGATGAACATTGGATGGAAGCTATGAAAGAAGAACTTATGTAGATTGAGAAGAATCAAACTTGGGAATTGGTCTCAAGACCGACAGATAAAAACATTATTGGATAAAAGTAGAAGGCGTATATTTTTAGGAGACTTTTGCTCCAATGGAAAGAATGGAAGCTATAAGGATGTTCATAGAATTTTCTGCTCATAAATATTTCAAGGTCTATCATATGGATGTCAAATCTGCATTTTTGAATAGTGAGATAGAAGAAGAGGTGTACATAGAACAACTAGAAGGATTTTAGTTGTCAAATCAACCGAATATGGTGTGCAGATTGAAGAAAGCTTTATATGGATTGAATCAAGCTCCTAGAGATTGGTATGCAAGGTTAGACGGGTATTTGATTTAGCAAGGTTTCAACAAAGGTACGACAAATAGTAATCTGCATTTTAAAATTGAAAATGAAAAAATCTTGATTGTAGTTGTGTATGTTGATGATATTATTTTTGGAGAAAATGAAACTATGTGTAAGTTGTATGTGAAAGAGATGCAAAAAGAATTTGAAATGTCTATGTTTGGAGAGATGAATTTCTTTCTTAGGCTGCAAATTAATCAAACAAAGAAAGGAATTTATATTTCACAGTCTAAGTATATGAAAGAGATGTTGAAGGAGTTTGGGATGGATGGTTCCAAACCGGTATGTACTCCTATGGTTACTGATTGCAAATTAGGTAAAGATGATGATTCACCTAAGTCTGATCAAAGAAAGTATAGATCTATGATTGGAAAACTATTGTATTTGACTACTACTAGACCAGATATTATGCATGTTGTCTGTCTTATGGCTAGATTTCAAGAAGATCCTAAGGAAACACATATTGATGTTGTTAAAAGAATATTCAACTATTTGAATGGAACTCTGGATTATGGGTTATGGTATCCTAAGGATACTGAATCTACACTAAGTGTTTATACAGATGCGGATTGGGTTGGATGTGTAGATAACATAAAGAGTACAAGTGGTGGTGTATTTTTTCTTGGTTGCAGATTGGTGGCATGGTTGAGTAAAAAGCAAGATTTAGTTTCCTTGTCTACTGCTAAAGCTGAGTATATCGTTGTTTCATCTTGTTGTACACAAGTTCTATGGATGAAACAAACATTGAAAGATATCACAGTGGTGTATGATGATCCTATGATGATCCTATTTCTATCTTCTGTGATAACACATGTGCAATTAACATTTCGAAGAATCTAGTGATGCACTTGAGGAAAAATCATATATCTATCAAGTATCATTTCTGGAGAGAGGTGGTCATGGAGAATGAAGTAAAGCTTGAGTATGTTTTGACAAAGGATCAAATTGCTAATATATTTACAAAGGATCTTTCTAAAGATACTTTTGAGTATCTCCGAGAGAAGTTAGGGGTCATTGCCCCTCCTTTCTTAAAATAGATGCATATGGAGATGCATCATTCTGGTGGATCTATGGATCTATCTTTCTTTTGAACTAATGTTTGGTGACTACCTCTCATGGGGAGCAAGTAGTGTCATGTGTTGTCATTGTATGTATTATGTTTTTAATGTCAAAGGGGAAATCAATGTAAAACATCTTTTGCCTTTTCCATTGATGTCAAAGGGGAAGAGGAAGAATGTGAAAAAGAAAAGAGGAAGAATGTGAAAAAGATTATCTACTAAGGGGGGAAAATAGAAAGAAAAATCTTGAGAAGTGTATTCAGAGCTAGTATGTTGTCTTTGATGGTTTTTCACATCATGTATTGCCATCAATGACAAAGGGGGAGATTGTTGCAAGAATGAAAGGAATAAAGGTGTTGTCATTGATGTCAATTGGTCAATTGGTTATCAACTGGTTGTTGTTGTCATTGATGTCATGGTTGCAGGTTATTGGCTATTCATGTCGAGGATATTGAGAAGATTGTATTGAAGAAAGGTTACATGTGTTCAGTGGTTGCTCTAGGTTTTGCTCCAAGATTTTCTCCCATGTTTGTTTGGTTCAAATATGTTGATCGTGGTTGTTGGAAGTTGCTCTATCCAAATTTTTGGATGTTGATTCATTGTACAGTGCGAGTTATGTTCACCACTTGTGAACTGTGGTTTTTTGTGTTTCTAGATGAAGTCCTGGAGAAATGTTGTTGGTCTAGATTTCTCTTTGGTAGAGTCTTATGACTTGCACATCTAGCATTAAGTTGTTATGATTGTATTGAAGATAATTTTGATATCTGGAAGGTTCGTGCTTAATTGTTCTATGTGTTTTACACTAGTTTGGCCGACTTTGTGTTGAACACTATCTTCGGAGTTGTTGAAGTGTGTTGGATCTATTTGGGTCCTTATCAAGCATGTGTTTAGGTCACCCTCATTCTAATTCCACCCTAGGATGTTTTAGTGTTGACCTAATTTGAATTTAATGTTGGATGGTCAAATTTGGATATGTTTCAAAGTTGAAGATGGTATAAATGTAGGATGAGTTAGTGGTGAAATGAAGTACATGAGAGATAAGTACAAAGAAATAGAGTAGATAAATGTGAGATTGATGTGAATCAATGTGTGTGATTCGAGTGTGGTAGATCAATGCGAAGCCTAATGCTGAGTTTTCAGATGCAGTGAGCTGAAGGTGTACTCTATCATTCATGCATGTCTACAAGTGGTTGAGAAAATTATGGTGGATTTCTCTATTGCATTGAGACTTTTTTCTCTGTGTAACATATCTCTTCTATCTTCTTTTTATCTTTGTGGCAGTGAGCCCTCTGAGTTGTTAGCCCTGTTGGATAGTGAGTCTCGATCCAGACAGTGAGTCCTTGTTTTGGCAGTGAACCTTGTTTCTCAGGCAGTGAGCCTTTGTAATTGGTTTTGATATTCTCTATAGTGTGAGTTAATCCTCATCGTGGTTTTTCCCTTATTGGGTTTTCCACGTAAATTTGGTGTCGTGTTTGTGTGATGCTTTTCAATTTCTGCACTTGCACTTAATGTTTAATCATTTAAGCAATGTTAGGGATTAGTTCCGATGAATGATTTAAAGGTTTAAATTTGTTACAATTGATTCACCCCCTGTCTCAGTTGCCTTATTCAACACTATCTTGTAACATATCACTTTTGGAAGCACATAAAATTTGACGTCCAAGGGGATGAACTAAACTCACCTCAATAGGTGCATAAAATTTTAACATCAAAGAGGACACATAAAACTCACCTCAAGGGGTGCATAAAATTTTAATGTCCAAGGGGAGAAACAAAAATCATCTCAATATGTGCATAAAATTTAACGTCCAAGAGGACGGACAAAACATAAAGCCACACCTAAGGGGGCATTATGAATGACATCGCCACACAAGGGTGCCTCACGTTTATTAAATGGGCATTGCTCAATACATGAAAGATCACGCCTTAGGGAATATCATGGATGACATCACCACTAAGAGGACAAGTCGTGGAATGAAGGATCACACTTTAGGGAATACTAGCTATAGTATTGCCACAAAAGGGAACATCACATGCCATGAAAACTCACACTTTTAGGGGATATCAAGCCTAATACCACCACAAAGGAGACACTAACATAGATTGAGAAGGACACACTTTTCATATACAAGATCACACTTTCTAGGAGATGTATGATATCATCACTAAAAAGGGACCATTTCTTATGCCAACAATAGGTGGGGTATTATATGCCCCCCTTTACAATGTTAGTGTACTTACTACACTAATATTTTAAGGAGATACCAAGGGATCGCTTGTGACAAGGAATGCACTTAATATAAGGCTACCTACCCCTTTCCCCCCAAGTGTAGGGACAAAGATGAGCCAAAATGAACGATGAAAATTTTCTCCTTGCAAAATGAAATATGATTACATAAAACCAAATTTATACTTCCATGCATGGTAATGAGCATCGTATGACACTACCACTACTACATGGAAAGGAACAAAATGAATCCCGTTTAGTCTATTATCTTATCAAATTTATCACTATAAGGATCTAATTCTTCCAATTTTTTCTTCAAAACATGACATTCATCAATAATGTGTCCAAATGTTCTATGCTACACACAATAAGATGTGTTTTTATTCTTCTGTTTAGTATCTCTTCTTTCTTGCACAAGTGGTAATGTAATGAATCCCAATTATAAAAGTATAGCTAAAGTACACTCAATATCAAATAAAGGATGTGGGGATGATAACAAGCCCTTTCTAATAGGACCATGAATTTTGTGTGGTTTGGATGGTGGAACAAATGTTTAACGTAAAGGTGGAGGACCTTGGTAACCTATTCCTTTTGTATCTTCAGATGGTGTTTGTTCCAAAAGGGAATGGATTTCATGTTCATTCTTTATATCACATCCTTATTTTTTCAATATCCTAAAACCTTGGCCATAACAATTTTCCAAGCTAATAGGTGTATTACTAACTTTATTTTGGAGGATCATTAGATGGTATAACATCATTACAATTGTTATGCATAGGTTCTTCCATATGCCTAAGCTAAGGTATGATTTGTAAATCACTTTTCCTATGCGATGTGTAAAACATTTCAAATGGTGGTATGGTAGGTGGTGTTGATTGTTGATATGGATGATTAGGCCATTCTATAGAAGGATAAAGGACCAAATTGTTCTCGAGGTTAGGCAAGGTATTGTTTATGAATTCATTCATGATTTCTTCCTCCTACCTCAAGATATCTTCATTAGGAAGATATACATTGGGAGATGAAGGAATATGGATTTCGTTATCTGAATTAGTCATTTCCAAACACACAACATGGAACATCCAACCAAAGATTTCAATGAAGTCAACATTTTACCAAAACATCTAGCCATTATAACAATATGATGTATGAAATACAATTCAAACTATTATAGCACAATGATCTGAAAAATTGAAAGCAGATCTAGAAAAAGGTCCTTGAGAGGGTTTTGTCATAGAAATATGAGCAAAAATAGCCTGGACAGGGGTGCAAGGATGCCCTAGTCTAGCAAAATTTCTTGCAAAATTCACAGTTTTAGTTTTGGTACTATTGTCTGACAGTCCTATTCTGTGAGTATATAGGTTTGATAGTGAACAATTTTCTAGAATTTGATTGTCTTATGACTCTGGAATGTAAAAATGCAAGTACACAAGTAATTTAAAATGTTGAAACAAGAAACTACAATTCTAAATGTAATTTCCAAATCTAAAGTGCAATAGTTTATTGATTCTAACTTGCAATTTCTGAAAAATAATGATCTTAAAATCTTTTTGCAACAAAATGATGCACTTTTCACCTTTTTACCTAAATGCAAAAATGCCTAAATGAATGCAATGGACACTTTCATATTTGATTTCAAACCTAAAATGACCTAATCCAGATTTATAAATGCAAATAAAATGTAGATCTGACTTAAGATGATTGGAATTAGCCCAAATGCAACCTATAATGCAATATGATATGCAAATTTTTAATTTTTCTTATACTTTTTTGATGCAATAATAATTTCCTAAATGAAGAATACAAAATAATGCAATGCTAATCTTAGCTCTAAGATGATATGCTTTAGATTTCAGAAGGTCTATAATGTTAATGCGCTAGGTTCACCAAAATGATAAATGTCAAAAGTGAAACCCTAAGGCTTCACCTTAGGATTTCAATGGTTATTTTCCACTAATTTATCATTTAAAATTTGTGATCAAGTAGGATATGAGATTGACTTGCAACCTGAAAGGCGATTCAATCAATCCTAGGATTTGAATTTAAATGCCTTGGAATGGATTTTGTATGAAATGCAATGATATGACTAACTAACTATGAAAATGCACTATATTGATGCAAACACATAAAAACTGGAAGTTGAAAGTCAGATTTAAGGATAAAAAATGGAAACAACAGACATATGTGCGCCTGCAGTTTGAATCTGAGTTGTTTTCAAGTGGACTAGGGTGCAAGGATGCCCTAGTCTAGCTAACTAAAACTAGAATTTTCTTTTACAGTTCTTAGGCACCTAGTCTGTAGCTTCTCCCTTTTGGATCCCATAGTCGGATCTTTGTCTGTTGTCAAGATATTGTAGTTTTTGTATCTTGTCAGGTTGTAGGGCTTGAATGCTTGAATGAGTGAATTGTCTTCAAATCTTCCTTCAATCCTCTTCAAATTTGTACCTGCACATCCAAAAGGAGAGAAACGTTTGTGCCATATTGGGGCTTGCCTCATTCAAACCCCGTGTTGGTGTTTCCACCTCCACAATGGAAAAATTGATTATAAAGAGAGCTTATCCTTTTGAGGGATGGAGGCTAAAATGACAAATGAATGATGAATCAACAATTGGGTGCAACTCACTACTTATATCTAATTCCTTGAAGGACTAAAGTCATGCAAATCTCCTCAAGGCTTGATTGTAATTTGGTTTGGATTGCTTTGAAGACCTACAAGTGTTAGCCCTCAAAAACAAAATGTATGCATAAACATAAACAAACTCACAAAAAACTTGATATGATGCTTTGACAATGAAATGCTATAATAAATCTCCAAATTCAGCTCTTAACTGCTCTTGACTTGATAATAATTGTTGGATAACCCTTATTTTTATTCTTGTTCTTGTTTGTTCTTCTTACCTAGTTTTAAAATGATGAAATGACTAAGTGTTTATATGAAATTGCTCTGCATTGCACCTTTTTAAAAATATATATATATATATATATATGAAATTGCTCTAATTTCTCGAAAATTAAATCCCAATGGCTAACAATCAAAATTTAAATTTTAAATACTAAATTACTGCTGCCAACACTTTGAATTTTGGGGCCACATTAAGGGGACTAGGGCTCAAGGACACCCTAGTCCAGATCCCTCAATCTTCGGGATCCAAAGTGCTAGGAGAAAAACATTAAATGTATTCTTGGGTCTTGCACATTTAATTTCTTGATAAATGCTAAAATAGGCCATAGAATGCATAATTTAGGAAATTAGAAACACAATAATCACTTAGAGGGGAGCAAAACATAGTGTGAAATTGTCAAGGGTGGCAATTTATGATGCTACACTTCTAAGGGGGATTCCTTTGAGAGCTAACTTTCACTATCGATATTGGGATAAACCAACATCTTATGCCCTCCTAAATCTACCTTAATTATCCTTTTTATACAATTTATACTAAATTAAAAATAAAAAATTACAAGCCCAAATGTCTAATTATAGTGAATTGGTGAAAATATATTTTTATAGATAAATTATTACAACTTTTTGTAAACAGGAATAGAAAGTACTAATCATGAGGAAAAGTGAATACTTTTTTAGAAGCCTTTTCCATGAACACCAACATGTTGCACATAAATCCTTATGCTATTGTCCAGTCCAGACAAAATATAAAAAGTACTGCCAGGCATAAGTATCTTTTGTACAAAGAATGAAAAAGATGAAACTTTGAAGTATATACAATATTCCAAATGATGAAAATAATAGTGAAATCAATTACTTAAATATTCAAAAATATTTTTTTTAAATACTAGAAGAGTTAGAAAATGTATCACCAAATAATGCTACTTCTCCAACTAAAAACTTGCAAATAAATGTAGGTTGCCTAAGTCAAACCCCTATTTTGATATTTTTACCTCCATGACAACCTTTTTTTTAATAATATTTGAAATGCAAATAACAATGCATAGGATTGAAAATGAAAATAATTGAAATAAAAATAAAATCCCAAAGGCACTATGCTAGCACTTAGGATTTTGTAAATAAAATACAAGAAATATAAATAAAGAGAAAGACAACAATATTTTTGAAACAAAATCACATGGAAGCTTGAAAAGCTCCCAAGAAGAGTGTTGTTACTTGTATTTTATTTCTTTCCACAATCTCATGGCGATAGTGCTTGAAAATCTTGAAGAAACTCGCATACAAAGAGCTAGTATGGTTGAATAGCTTGTTGGTTTTGTTTGAGGGTGACAAAGCTTCTTTCAAAAATTATGAAGTGATAATAGAGAAGTGAAAAATCCCCTTGGAAGACCAAAATGACAAGTTAGAAGGTGAATTATAGGTTGGAATCCCAAACTATTAGTGATCCAGGGAAGTAACGATCAAATGGCCATTGAAATCATGAATTTTCATGTTACATTAGTGTGCCATGTGGATGTCCACGTGTTATGCTCTTGTATAGGAAAATTCAGATTGGGAAAGCTTAGATCACCATAAGAATGCTAGAAATGCATAATTTAAGAGCTAACATTTTGTAATTAAGATACTCTATATCAGAGAGTTGAAGTGAGGACTTGATGCAGTGTGAATTTGCAAGGGTATGAAATTTTTAACACAACATTTCCCCCCCACATTAGTAGGCATATGACCTACACTAAATATGCATACTAAAGTAAATGCAAAAAATATAAAATTTACCTGAGGATATTGTACCAGACACATAATCTTCAAATGAGGTGAATATGCCCCTTGGGGTGAAGAACTACAAAACAACAAAGGTATCCTACACAAGACACAAATGTTGTGCAAAAAAATTAGAAAACAAAATGTTAGTGAAAATCTATCCTAAATAGAAAATATGACATACACAAAAGAAAAGCACAGTATGAACACTCATGCATAATGAACATATAGAGACAAACAATCAAGAAGAGAAAAATATATAGGAGCATTAAGAAGTTGTATAAAGAGGTATTTTCTAGGGATGCATTGCTAAAAAGTATACCCATTATGGCTAGCAAGTTGTATTATGCTAGAGTCCATACAACACTTTTGTTCAACCATGGACACTACAAGCTATGTTGTAGGATGACCATGGAAAGATGTAGGACATATGAGGACCTACGAGCTAGTAAGTTGTATTATGCTAGCTGGCTCATATGCTACCAAAGTACAAATATCGACAATGCTCTAGAGATTATAAAATGAGGTGTGCGTAATGAAAGTCCCCCTTAAAATAATTGCATGATGCAAAGAATGCAAGTTATTTTAGGAAAGATGGGTAAATGAGAAAGATGCTTAACACTAAAAATGCATCTTCAAGAATGTTGTAAGCATGAAACATGTGACATTGTGCTAATAAAATGACAGTACACAATGTAGGGATGTCACATGAAACACACAACACCACTATAAAAACACACATTGAGGGATCCACAAGCCTAGGGCTAGTATAAATGTATAATAGGTAATCATGTAAATCATAAGAGGAAGGGACTAAAAATTCATTATTCCCCAAGTCTTGTGGAACTATGAGTATGAAGGAAGAAAGACACATGAAATCAAATAATTTTTTTGGGTCAACATAGAAGAGGTCTAAATGCCTCAATGCTTTGAGTCATCCCCAAATTTTAAAAAAATACATAGAAATAAATAGAGTAATTTCACAACATTTTCATCTACCCTATATCCATGTATCTACAAGGGTATCATGGGTCCTCCAGGAGAGATTAACAAACATAAACAAGCATAAAGATGGGAAGAAAAAACAAACATGCAAACACATAAAATTTAAAGATATGAAGGTGTTGCGCTAAAGGTCTTTTTCAAACAAGATATCACTCTCCCATTCTTGATCATAAGGGGAGGGGGGATGAGCTTGTAGAGGAAGAATGGTTAGGGTAGTGCTTGGTATCTCACTTACAATAAGAGCAAAGGAATTAGTTGCAAGTACATCATCTTCTTGAACTTCTTGCGAGGAAAGTGTCAATAATATTGTGAAGATTAAGGTCAATGTCAGAATATCCACAAAGGATTTGAATGCCTTCTCATCAATAGAGGAGGTAGGTGAATAACTATTGAGATAAGTAACAAGAGGAAATTCCTCTAGGAGAAGAATAGATGTAGAGTGGTTTGGAGGTTGGTGGAGAAGGTATGTTTAGCTTTTTCTTACAATATAGTGGAGTGGGATAGTGTTTTTCTTTTTCCTTTGGGGGGTAGGTGGGGAATATCAATATCTATGGTGGCGAGATAGACAATGTTGAGGAAGACGATGGCATGTGTGTTGGAATTGAACAAGGGAAGCAAGCATGGCATTGGAAATGACACTTGTGTTAGGCATATCTAGTGGCATGAAGAAAGGAGGAATATTTGGAAGATTAGGAATGAGAGGTGGATCCATCAAAGGAGATAAAACAATCTACACCCTTTTTGGGTGAGGCTCATCTGGGTCATGATGAGGGATAGAAGGGGTTGAAAGAGTAGCATGAGAAGGTGGAGAAGGATGAGATAAATACATGACAATATTGGGAGGTGATCACATGGGAGGAGGATACTTGGTAGTAGGTATCTCCATAGTAGCTCGCTCTCTAGCCAATGCACACCAACAATGCTTGTGTTCATCCACAAGTTGGTTCCATTGGTGAAAAGCTTTAGATGTAGCTATCAAAGGAATGGATGGATTTTCTCGTCTAGGTTGTGAGACATTCCTTGTCTATTAAACATGAAGACTAATTTGAACAATCAGAGGGTGACATACCTGTGTGCATGTGATGGAATGTGCATCGTGGGTGCCTTTCCTCTTTTCACCGTGGAGATAGGTGGAAGAATTAGAGATTACATTGGATGGTGAGGTGCAATTAGTGCACAGGATGGTTCTCTTCCTATAAGCTGCTTTCCCTTTCCTATCGAAGGGGTAGGCTTGGGAACAACAGGAACCATGGGAGGATAAAATACCTGTAGAGAAGATCTATGCAACAAAGGTGCCTTTCCTCTTTTTGTTGTAGAGATAGTTGGAGGAACACAAGGCATTGATAGAGGTTGTAAGACCTTAAGGTGAATGGGAGGTTTGACCAATTATGAGTGCTTGTCTTTAGCCACTATAGGGGTAGATGTACAAGGACAAGAGTACAGTTGGTTGGAGTGGATATGATAGTAATCTACATGGCTGGGTTTATTGGGCTCTTAGGTATCCAAGCAACTAATGGCTATGCACGATAATTCAAGCTCTTGCACTACTTCAAGTACTTTTAATTTATGAATATTGTATCTTGATATTTACTTATTTATTGTTTGTATTAATTGACTAATGACATGCATTTCTAATTGACATAAAACCAACTGTTGAGGCATTGCTTATAAAACACTTTGATATATCTCCTCTTGTTGTCTTCTCCTTTGTCACGGATGAAACAATGCCCAAACAAATAATACAAGTTATTTTGTTTCTGCAACTCACTTGAGAATAAACTTCCTTTATTGCGGCTAGGAATACTCTTTTGTCGCCAATTTCTTCAAGCATTCAAATAGCGACAGATAATATGGGCGGATTTTCCTTTGACCAGCGGCTTTCTAATAGTCCAAGTGGAAAATTCTCTGTCGCTCATCTTTAACCAAAATCATATCTTGTTTTAACTCGAGGGGATATTATAGGAAACCAAGACGTTTGGAACTCTGTTACATTATGAACAGAGCTACTTGTTGCGCCAAGCATGCAAGTGTAGGTGCAGATGCGACAGTAGAAGATATTTATGAGAATGTTTTGAGGTATCCCAAGTGATAAGAAGCAATCAGTTGTTTGTGTATACTCCTGTCATAGTTTGGTTTTGGTTGTAGTGCACGAAGATGTGTATAAGGTTTAGGTATTTTGGTCAACACCCTTTGATTAAGTACGCAAGGAAGCATCTAATTATATGCGGTGGTTATTCATTTAGAGAAGTCATGGTGTCATTGTATGATCCTGTTATGGTTGCTTGATGGACGGTATTCTATGAGCATGCTTTTTAGGAAAATGGTTTAGGGGTTATTTAATTCTTGGTACAAATGGAATAGGTTGATGGGGAAGTTTTCTAATGATGTTATGATGCTATAAGTGTGATTGTAGAGGTTGTAGGATGTAGTCTAGAAATTGCAATACATGTAAAGTGATCAATTGCATTTGGAGTCGATTTTTTATTAATACAATTGTAACTTTTTTTGATTGGTGGATTTTTCAGTAAGAACTTCTCACGTAAATGTTGGTGTCTTATGTACATGTGGTTTCCGTATTCTTTCATGTTCTTCCCTTAAAGTTGCTATGAATTGATACAACAAACTTAATCATATTTAGATCACACAATCTTAAGCTTTCTAATTTCTCATATTACTAGTCATATAATCACCGACTCTAAGAAAGTTCACCGATGGAAAATTCACCATCAACAATTCACTACGGAAAAATTCACTGCCACCAATAATTCACCGGCATGGAAAATTAACCGCCAAAAATTCATGCAATGAATTTTTTGTGCGGTGAATTGTCATGATGACGAATTTTCCCGTGGTGAATTGTTGGCGATGAATTTTCCGTCAGTGAATTGCTAACAGTGAATTTCCAGATGCCATAGTCACCTAGAGAATTGATTTCCCAAAATCATGGTGGGCTTATCAGGCATAACAAATTGTTCATTTAGACATATGGGGTACTATGCAAATGCCAAGTTTGAGTAATTTTATTTCTTTAGTAGCATTCATACATGATTATTCTAGGAAGATTTGGGTATATTTCTTGATGCATAAGGATGATGTACATTCTTGTTTTATAAATTTTAAAGCACCATTTCAAAATAAATGCAATCGTTCAATTATAATATTAAGGACTAATAATGGAGAAGAGTTCACTTGAATGAACCTAAAAATAATTTAGTAGTTATCCTTATGAAAATAAAATAAAAAGATAATTCACAATTGTATAAACACCACAACAAAATGGTGTTGTTAAATGGAAAAGTAGAACCATTGTTGAAATGACAAGGTCCATGTTACAAACAAAGAATTTTGGAAATGGATTTTGGGTAGAAGCAATATCTACAATTATGTACATTCTCAATAGAAGTCCCACATCAATAGTGGATAATTATAAACTAGAAGAAGCATAGTCATGGAGAAGACCAAGTGTTGATCATTTTAGAGTTTTTGATTCATTGGTGTAAGAGTTGGCTATGAAGATAGCCACCCAAGATCTAGACCTACTTAATGGAAAGCATAATGAAAAGAAAAGATCAATATAGCCAAGGTGAGACATAGGATATCATAATATTATGACAAGTGTCTTAATCTTATGATATGAGAAAACCAATATTATATGACCTAAGACACAAGAAGTAATTGACATAAGATAAGATAATATCTAATTCCAACTAAGACTTCTAGAAAGATTCTTAGGAAACTTAACATGTGAATAGAACCTACTAGGTGAACTAGTTAGGTAAAATTCTTTATTCTCACCAACACCCCCCTTAAGTGCAACTTAGGGCGAAAGAAACAAATGAAAATGATGTAAAGATGGGTCCCAACTACTAGGCCATGTATAGTACCCATATACAAATGCAATCTCTCACAAACGGAGAAAATGAGAAAACATAGTGGGACAAAACTCCTCCCCAAAAGAGAGATGTAAACAAAATTCTCTCAATGAAGAATGAGAAGAACCAAATTTCCCATGTGAGGAAAAAATTCCCCTATAACAGAGAAGAAGAGAGACCATGTAGCCCACCCTCAATGTAGAGTCTCTTACAATGATGGTAGATTCCAAACAATGAATGCTAAAGATGATCCAATACGATTGAACAACATTCTTCCCCTTAGGAAGAAATGAAACCAAGAATGTATGCAAAATTTATTTACATTCGTAAAAGGAAGATGAGGGAAGAAGGAAGATTTGTGAAGTCACTAAATTATGCTCAAGTGTCTCCATATCAATGTTGAAATTTGTCATAATCTAAACAGGTGTTCTAGACCACATTGATGAAGATGACAATCCAAAATCTAGTAGAGATGTTGTAGAACACAATCCAAAGACAAAGATTTCTCCCCTAAAGATAAAGAAGCATCTTCCAAATGTTGATAAAAAGTATCCACACTCATGTCCACCTATGAAGAATGATAGTGTAGAGAATGAACAAGAGGGTCAAAGTGTTCCCTCACAACAACTGAAGAAGGATAATCTTCATCAAAGACAAGATGAATGAAATCAATGGTGTCTCCAAAATATGAAATATGGGGCTCACAAAATAAACGTTCAATGTCTATTAAGTAGTCATCCCAAGTCCCCATATCTGGAAGACAATGAATATTTTGTTGTATTGAATCACAAGTAGCTAATTTGTAGCAACACAAGAACCATCAAATGCAACAATAGGTGGAGGAGATGGAATGCAAGGCTCAAGAACTAGATCACTTGTGAGAATACCCAAGTTCAAGTAGCCAAAATTCTCCTTAAAATCATAGTCCACACTAGAAGTGAGATCATCATCCACAGGATCAAAGTTGTCATTAGAAACAATGTATAAAAAAATTGTATAGATGAGATGCATGATCAACCATCCTAGTAGAAATGACCTCTCTCCTCTCCAAGTCTCTAATGATAATTGAATCAAAAGTGAATTCCATAGTACTCTCTGCTCCGCCATGAGTGATTTGATAGAAAGAAAGGATTTTTTTTTTCAAATGAGGTACACACAAGACATCATTGATGGTGTCATCCCCAATATCAATAGATCCCCTCCTAATTACATTTATATTGGCATGATTTCCCATCAAAATAGGCGACATGACACAAAGCTCAAAAGAAGACATCATAAACTATGAAGATGTCATATGATAAGAAGGTCCTGAATCAAGAAGTCATCTCCCTAATCTATTACTTGTAGAAGCGCAAAGAGCTTGTCCTTTTTTCTTACTTGTCCCAATAGTATGAATTTTTTCCTTATCAAATTGTGTATGTTTGGAAGAAGTTAAAATAGACATTCTAAAAGGTAAACATATTTTTTTCTTCACAAGATGTTTCAATTCATCAAGGTCCTTATAACAATAATGTTCTTCATGTCCATCCTTCTTGCAATATGCACAAGTAGGCTTCTCCTCCTTAGATGATTCCCCCTTAGAAGACATTTTTTTTTTTTTTTGGTGGAATTAGATGTGGATTGCGTGTTCTTGTTAGGCTTGTTCTTTTTCTTCTCTTTGCCACTAGAAGGCTTCTCATCCTTTTCAATCAAGGATCAAGGGATTTTGAAGTTTTCAAAGCACCCATTTGAATAAGCTTATCTTTCTCCCTAATGAATTACATAACAAAATCCTAAAATGAAAGCATCTTAAACTCGCACCTAAAGGAATTATTTGTACCATAGAAAGTAAACACAAACACTAAATATTTAGGTCCTAGCTTTGAGAGAACACTTAGCACCAATTGTGTATCTAATTTTTTTATTGTACACTCCTTCAATTGTGCTTTTAGTGATCTAGAGCAGTTTGAGGATGTTCCTAGGCAGTTTGGAGGTGACAGAACTATGAAAAACCAAAAATCCATTTTTTTGGATTTTTGGTATATTTCTAGGTTCTAGTAAATCACATTTTCGGAGGTTTTCATAGCAAAATTTGAGTTTGAAACTTTCGTCAGTCTTTTATGAAGAATAATTAAATTGGAAGGGATTGAAATTAGTCCTCTTAGAGAGCTTTCCAACGATGTAAACGAATTTGAATTTCGAGCACTGAGTAGAAAGTTATGACCCCGCCAAGTTGGGGTAAATATTTTCCTAGTTTTTTTTTGAATTTTTGTAATTTTGTATGTATTTTCTCACAACTAGCTATTCATTTCAAATTCTTGAGGCTATGATGACTATTGGAATTCTTTGGTTTGTATATATTCATGTTACTTTGAATAAAATAGTGACTTTGAAGGCATACAACTCCTTTCACGAGTTTTGCCATTTTGTCCAATTAATACAATATTGCGGGTTTTCTTTTACACCATATATTGTTATCTGAATCTCTTAGTTCAATTTAAATCACTTAATGACTTGAATTTGGTGATAAAGTATCAAACTTACATGGATTGTGACATTAATTCATTCTCAACAAATATCCTTGAATTTTATCTATTTGTCCAAATATTTTTGACATGCACTCCACATAGCAATGGGTGTATCCAAGTGCTCAATGTGAGAATACAACTTAGGAGAGACATACAAGCACAAATAGCCAATGGCCTCTTCACAACTATGCAATCCCTTAGTCTTTTTAGCTTCATTATCTTTTGGTTCACCATCAAGCCCATGAACAATCCTATACAACCTCTTAACTCTTAGCAGTTTGTTCATTTTATATTTTCATTTAGTATAGTTGAAAGATGTTAGAAGTGGAATTGAAGATTGCTCCATGATGAAACAAGAAGGAAAGAACACAAATCAAGAGCAATGCAACCACAACCAAAAGAAGATTCCCCCAAATTCACTCAATCAAAGAACTCCCACAAAAATATATGATCTTGGAGCTTTATGATTAGTGTGATTGCAAATGTCACTTGCCAAAAACAATGAAGTGGTATTGATCTTTGTATATGAAAATGTCAAATTTTTCCACATAATCAGAGTATATATTTTTTGACAAAATGAGATCAATATGATCACGCCACTACAAAGTAAACAAAAAAATATTCACTTTGAAAAAATTGCACCCAAAAATGTTACCATAGGAGAAAGAACAAAGCCTTGGAAGTTCCCAAAATAAGAGTTTCTCAACAACACATGTGAGAATTTTCTCAACAAAACAAGTGAGAATCTTTAATTTATGTAAAATCTAGATACCAAAATAAAAAATCTTCTATACCACTACATAGAGCACAATTTTTTTCTCAAAAATTGGAGGTCTTGAGCTCAAGTTATGAGCATTTGAAGATCAAGTGAAAAAAAATCAAAACTCCATCCATGAGGGGGGTAGGTTGGAGGG
Source organism: Sequoia sempervirens (assembly GCA_007258455.2). NCBI lineage: Eukaryota > Viridiplantae > Streptophyta > Pinopsida > Cupressales > Cupressaceae > Sequoia > Sequoia sempervirens. The sequence continues at coordinate 88,055 of VDFB02115102.1, forward strand.
TTGAAGTGATGATGTCATGCTAACATCAACATAACTAGGTGCCAAAATATGCCCAACCTTGTCAAAATATTCTTCTTTGTTGAAAATCATCGTTGAAATTTCAAAACAACCCTACACTTTCTTGAAACTACCCTTCTCTACTAAAAAACCACTTTTGATGTTCAGGGGTGGTTTGGCGATTTGGGGTATATGACTTGGTATATGGCTTTGTTGGTAGTATAATGGGAAGCCACCAGTGGCATAAGGTCCATGGGCCTATGGATTTTGTGTAGTGGCCCACAACAGTGGGTGCCTTGTGACAACTTATGGCATGTCGAGTAGAGTAGGTACCATGTACTTGTACAGTTCTATGGACCCACAACCCTTTTTTAAAATCTAAAAAATAATTTTAAAAAAGGATTATTTTATTAAATTTTTTTTACAATTGTATCATTTTTAGTCAACCTATGCATTGACATGTGGTACAATTGTACAAATAAAAATGATAGCAAGGGCTGGCAAAATCCCTTGAGGGCCTAGGGTAAAATTCTTTGATTTGGACAAATTAACAGTTGATCTTGTTGGTGAAAATAGTGACTTTATCAAACTAGTTAGCTATTAATCTAACTAGGAGAGTCTTATTCACATTGCTTACGTCTCCACTTAGGGACTTCTAGAGGTTTCTCTCACCTTATGTGGTTGAGACAAGTGTGCTCACTTTGTGAGACACCTCATGCATGGTCACTTGCCACTCACAAAACACTTGTCATGTGAGTTCACAAGTGTTGCATTATTCAAGGGTTATTCAACCATTAGGTTTGACTTGACTACCTTCACCACCTTTCCTATATAAGAAAGGTTACATTGTACATTTCATTCAACTATTTTAGCAATCTCTTTGATGATGTAAATTAGGCTAATTGTGTGCAAGTGATTTTGTGGAAGTTTCTAGTTTTTGCTTTATGATCTTGGAAATCATAACAAATCTTAGGGTTTTTAGGCCTCTTAGGCATGATGGTAAGGTCTATTTTGACCCAAAATGCTCCAAAATTGTAGCTACCTCTTGGATTTGTCAACCACTTCCCAACATGAAACCCTCATAGATTTAGCCTCAAATGTTTGATTTAGATGAAAAAGAGGAAAAAATGACTTTCTTGGACACCTTGAACTCAATGGTCATCTTATATTTGCACTAACAAGTTCCAATACAAACATGCAATATAGATCTAGAAAGAGGACCCCCCAAAATCTAATATTTCCATCAAGTTTTTTCAATTTTCTAGGTCACTATTTGATGCAAGAGAAAAATATACTCAAATTTTCAAGATCTACCAAGATTTTTAATCAATATCTCTCAAAAAACTAACCAAAGACACTCAACTTGCTTTGATACCATGTAAGAGTTGGCTATAAAGATAGCCACTCAAGATCTAGAGGCCTAATGGAAAGTCTAATGAAAAGAGAATATCAATATGACAAGAATAATTTGTATTCCTATCAATGAATGCAAATATATAATGATTATGCAATGAGATTACAAAGGAGACCCCTTGGTTATATAGTCAAGGTGAGACAAAGGATATCATAAGATTATGAAAAATGTCTTAATCTTATTATATGAGACAACTAATATTAAATGGCCTAAGACAAAAGAATTAAATGAAATAAAATAATATAAGATCTAATGTCAACTAAGACTTCTAGAAAGATTCCTAAGACCTAAGTAAACTTAACATGTGAATAGGACCCACTAGGTGATCTAGTTAGGTAAAATACTTTATCCACACCAACAATTGACATATGTGTTTTTTTATATGAGACTAGAAAATGGTTGGATGCAAAGTATAGAGTGCATATTTGTGGGTTATTTTGGAAACAATAAATCATACAAGTTTTGAGATTCTAAATTGAAGAAAGTGATTGTGTCATGTAATGTGATATTTGATGAAGAGGGAGAATGAAAATAATATGAACAACAAAAAGAATCAACAAGTGTTATACATAATTCATCACAAAATGGCATCATTTCTCTCCACAATAGTTTGAATGGAAGCCCAAGCACTACTTCCACTTCATCTTCAAGAGCCCATTCACCACATTCAAGTAATAATATGAGTCTAACATCAAATCCAAGGACTAAAAGAATTTATAATCTTAAATTTCTTTATTGTAATGCTAACAACCAAGATAATTTAAATAAACTTTTTAACTTTGCATTAGTTTCTCAAATACAAGAAAGATAAAGAACAATTTTTTTTGAAGATGAAAAAAAACATAAAGTGTGGTGTGATGCAATGAAGAAAGAAATAATAAATATTGAAAGACATAAAGCATAGTTACTTGTAAAGGGATATGCACAAGTATATGACATATATTATGAAGAAAATTTTGTACCCATCA
>VDFB02115103.1:0-11136 GCA_007258455.2 Sequoia sempervirens
GCATTAAAAGAAACTAGGCAACCAGGCACCTTGTTCTTTCAGACAACAAGGATACAGAGGTGGGCTCAGATGAGCCCCCTCCTAGGAATGTGGATTTGGTTGTTGGCCAAGGAGAAGCTAATGTTGGAGGTAATGAGGAGGGCTTGTAGGATAATACTCTAGGTATGGAGGACAAGGATAATCCAAGGAGTCATCCATATGCATTTCCAAGCTAAAAGATTGAGCTTTGAAAGGTCCACCAAAAGGCCCCAAATTGTTAGGTGAGGGGAAGGATTCTAGTGAAAAAGCGATGGAAACTGATGACTCCTTGAATCAGGACATGCCCAATGTGGAGTTGGGAGAAGATAATAAAGGACAAGATGAGGAGGATATTGAGAAGAGGAGTGAGAAATTGAAACCTATAAAGGTAAATCTCCTTTCTGAGGACTTTTCTTATCTAGATGATGATTCTACCTCAATGTTTGAGTTGTTCGATATGGCTAGGGCTAGGGCTACTGGTACTTTTAAGTTAGGTAAATGGACTCTCTAGGATTTTAATAAGGTTAACATTAAAATAAGGGGTTTAAAGGAGAACTTGAAGAATGTTCCAAAGGGCTCGGTGTCAGACATTCTGATTGACAAAATTGTGGACCTTGAGGGTTATTTCAATGATTTCAAATCTTTGTGTGAAGAATGATTGGTTAGTTTAGAAGCCAAGGTATTGGGAACGAATGCAGACATAAAGAAGCTTCTTTAGGCATGTCACATTTCAGTGAAGAATAGTGTGGACTCTCTGCAAGTCTTGTTCAGAAAGATAAGTGAGGTCGGGGATGATCAAGTGTATTTTTCTGAGCTATTGGAGAAAAAGTAGTCGGCCAAAGGCAAAGGTAAAAAAGGTGCAAAAGATGACATCTGGAAAAATCCCTATTGTTAGAGGGTCTGCTAAGTGGAAAAAGTCCTTTGAGGCTAAGAAGGAGTTGTTGGACATGATTGAAATGCACAAAATCCAAGAGCTTGAGGTGGCTAACACCTTGAGTAGTATGAATTAGTGTTCGACTCTATTTTTGTTTGTTGTCTATTTCCTGCTAGGTCGCAGTATTCATCCTGTTGTTTTGTTGTTTTGTTGTTGATGGGTGTTGCTATTAGCTTACTATTTTATCTTGCGTTTAGCACCTTTTTTTCTTATTTTTTGGATCTTGGTTTGTTGTTGGTACCTTAATGGAGTAGTATTTTAGTAGCATTTTTTATCTCAAGTTGTAAATGGTTTTGGGTCCCTTCAAAACCTACTTTTCTTGTATAATCAAAACAAATATACTACTACCCATATATAGAAATGGAGAAACTTTCAAATAGAAATACTGGAAATGTTTTATGTGTAAACTAAGAGTATTTTATTAAATCTATTAACACAAGATAATATGTAAGTACTAAGTTTCAAATACAAAAAATCTAAATAAAATTATATTTCAATTGGAAATGAAATACAATAAGAAGAGAACCTAGCACCAAATGTTGGACATCACTTCCTAGGATTCTAACACATAGTATGGAAGTCCTTGCATATCATTGTTTTCCTTCACCAATTGGCTCAAAACTTTCCATAACATTCATCTTAAGTGTTAAATATATCCTAACTTGTACACACAAAGATGAAAAAAAAATAGGGGGTTGTTTATGGGGTTTTCCTCAGTCAAACCTCCATTTTGGTCTTTCGACATCCATGAACAACCAAAGGAAAAAATGATAAAAGAGATCTTTTGAAACCTAGTTGCATTAAGGATTAAAATAAAATTGTAAAGGTAAAAATATTGATAATGTTGTCAACCCCAGTCTATGGGGAAATCCACCATTGAGTATGAATAAATTTGATCACAACAATAAATAGATATATTTCAATGTAAATATATTATTCTACAAATGTAGAACAATAATAACACATAGTAGAGAGTATTAACAATAGTTGGGATCCTGTGTGATATCTATGACTAATAGAAAACTAACTTGGAAGCTTCAACTATTGCAAGAAAAAGATCACAATAACCAAGAATGCTTGCTTCAAGATCGTAGTAATGGCTATAAATATTTTGACAAAGTTTCCCCAAGTGAAAGAGAGAGAGAGAGAGTTACTTGCATGAGAGTCTAAAAAGGTCTTTAAAATGATAAAAAGAGGGGTTTTTTTTGCTCAAAAGAGAGGGGATATGTGTTACTTCATCATTTAGTAATTATGACATGTGTCATAAAAGGTCCACACAAAAAGTGCATTTTTAAATTTTTATTTTTTTTAGACACTAGCACATCATGCAAACATCTGCTCATAGTGCTATCATCCATGAGAATTCTTCTAAAATTTAAGCTGCGAGTTGTTAATATTTTTTGTTTCTTAATTGAAAAATAAAATCTTTTATTTTAAAATATAAAAAATTATCATTAATGTTTAGATCCAAGTAGGTTCAAGTTGTAAGTGTGAAATTGCATCAATATGTAATTTATGATACTATAGCAACATCAACTACATATAAACAATTTCCATAGATAGTAGCATAAAATGAATTTAAGTTTAAATCTAAAAAAAATACAATAGCCTCATGAAATAGATACTCTATACAACCATACGAAGGCTATCAAAGACTTCATACACAACTCATGATGACACTCAAACAATTATTTACATGACTACAATGCATCAACATATAATCAATATGTGAACTTGTGTAAGTGTGTGGGATCTTGGAGTGTATGGTGCAGCTATCCCACTATCATGATCTACCTCCCTCTACTAAATGATTTATGAAAATATAGTTGATTTTTTATTCTCTCTCTAAACAAGTGAGGAGGAAAATATAACATGCATTCATCTTATCTTGAGAAATAGTAGTTAGTTCATGTCAATATCTAAAACTCATAATCTTGAACCAAAACATCAATTAAGATATCAACTATATATGATTTATGAAAATAATCAATTTCATCATATTATTCATCAATCTTTCAAAAATGACAACATATATAAAATATTTAGATAAGAAAAAAATCAATTTAAATCATAGATATTTCGTAAACGAAATACTAAACTATCATAAGAACATACAAAGCATAATGTCATCACATTTAATACATCATATTTAAATATTGAATATGCACACAACCTTGACCAATTATTTAAACATCAAAAAATTTGTCCATAATGAGTAAATAAAAATTAGATGTGACAAATTCTACAAGTGTATTGTACATTATGATTGAAAAGAATCATAGGTGCAAAAAACACTTCCTACATTAAACAATGAGGAGAGGTATGTGCAAATAATTTTAATATTTATAGTTATAGAAAATAACACACAAGAAATTATACCATAACACAATATTTATATAGGGAGAACCCTATTACGAGAAAAAACCCCACTGCAAAAGCAATATTGATTGTATTATTCAACACCCAAACTTACAATACAATACCCAAGCAATGCCTCTACAGTTGATGAGCCTTAGAAATGTCCTATTTTCCTTGCCTTAATTTCATACTTTTCATTATATTTTTGTTAAGTTTCAAAGACATTTCCAGACCTTTTCATATATTCTAGGTATTTAAATCTTTGAAGATAGTATATTATATTGATAAATGATTATGTGAATTCTTGAATGTCTATGGAATTTAATGGAGTTTTATGATAAATTATAGTTATTAATGATGAAAGATGCCTTTGGAATAAACTAACCTATGCAGCGAAGGATTTGTTAACTCACAACAAAAGGATTTTTATCTACCACAGTCAAAGGAGGTGACTAATTATAGTACATCCATTTTTTTATGTTCATGTAGTTGTAGTTAGAAAGTGTGAACATGATTTATTCATGGATCACTCCATCTTTTCAATTTTTTGTATCATTGAATCTTAGAGTCCAAAGAAGAGATTTTTTCTAACAACATGATTAGTGACTTGCAATAAGTCCTGCCTTGATAAGCACATCTTCAATTATAAACATCTTAATTGATGTAGAGTCCTTATGGATTCTTACACTCTTACTTCCATTATCTTTTATTTACTGTTGAAATAAGACCTAGTCCTATTCCTATTTTTGGGAGAGTTCAAAATTGATTATAGTTTGTTTTTCAGTCCAAGATTAATAAGACTCTCACAAATCTTGTATATATGTATGATCTTGTGAGAGACTAAACTAGCTAGATTTTTTATACGAATAGATTTGAATACAAGTATTGTCAAGCATATACTATTTTCTCAATTCTTTGCATGTTCAATTCATAATAAAGAATAAGACAACATTTTTCATGAATCTCCGAGTTAGAACTTCAAGGATTTTGTGGGATTGCAACAACTCAAATGAGGACCACTTGAGGTACTACAATATCCATTGCAGTTTAAATTATTTAGTTGTAGTACAATAAATTTTTGAAATATATTTTGTGATTTACAATTGGTGAACCGTAGAATACACAATTAATTATTATTGAATTAAGTTGTAGCATAGGAAATTATGTTACTATTTTTGTAAGGATAGTTACCTATAACAATTATTGTAATCACCTACAATAATTGTATTTATCTACATTTGTTTTTAGATATCATTATTTCAGTTAAGTTGCTTCAATTAGGTTTTTTTTTTATCACTTGTCTATACACAATCAATTAGGAAGCTTTAGGATTCTCAGTTGCACATACAGTTCTAGCATCATCTCAAGATTATGATTCCCTAGTTAACAATTTAAATAAAGCACCTCTAGTACATTGAATTTCTTAATAAGGGATTTTGTTGGTCTTTTAAGTTGTATGTATGTTATCTACACCAATTTATTGAACATAAGTGGATCTCTACATTTTTGGATTTGTTATTGGGAATGGTGCTAAAGGTTAGGATTCCTAAACAATTTTTAGTCATTTATATTGCTTTCATAAATTAGGAATTCTTATTTACAACAATTAGGATCTATAGAATTTACAATAAACCCTGAACTACTCACTAAAACTGTGTAGGAGAAGTTATTTAAAAACTCAAGTTACTATTGCATGTGGTGGCAGAGAGACTCTTTGGGAATATTTCTCCCTTCAAACTAAGAGTAATTTGAAGATATTGGTGCAAGCAAGGAACAAATTGATGGAATCAACAATATAGAAATACCCCTCACACTAGTAGTTGCTCCAAACCTTGGGAGAAATCACATAAGACATTTAGACATCATGGAAGAGGAGGTGATGGATAACCTAGTAGAGCCTATAATGTTTGAATTTCCAAACACAAAACAAGAACAAATGGTTTTTCTAAAAAATATACCTCCTTTGACCTTGCCCAATTTCTATGGGTTCATAATAGAAGACCCAGGTCCACATTCATGTTCAAGGTTGATGTTCTATACATAATATACAACTACACCATAGACACTCATAGACTAAAACTCTTCTTGGACACATTGAATGATGTTGCCTTGCAATAGTTCATGGGGCTAGGAAGAAATGCAATACCAAATTGGGAAACAATGTAAACAAAATTCTTGCAAAAATACCAAGATTATTGTCAAGGAGTAGACATGAAAATAGATTATATCTTCAAGATGTCACAAAAGGAAGAAGAACCACTTGAATACTATGTGGAGAGGTTCCAATTCTACCTCAAAAAGTCACATCAGAATAGGCTCTCCCCAATGTCCCTAAAATTGGTATTTTTGTGAGGAGCAAATGAAGATTGCATGGATTCATTAAACCTTATAGGAGTGAGGGATATTTCTTAATTACCCTTTGAGGAAATTTTCCAGGTGTGCAAAAATTATTCAAGATCATCTATGAAGAAGACCAGGGGTGCTAGAAATTTCAATTCCACAAAAACATCCACACATGTTTCTAGAGTGGAACTCGACAACCTTTTATCTAACATGAAGGAATATATAATAATCCATCTAGTGGACCAACTGGACACTCTACACATCAAGCAAAAACAAGAGGAGGCGGAGACTGCTCTCACTAAATATTGTCCACACTACCACCAAAAAAGGGTCAACTATAAATGCAAAAATATTGCCAGCATTTATGATGAAAAGTAAGGGAAACTTGAATTTCATACCCTAGAAGATGAGGATGGCCAAGTGTTCTATATTTCTCAATGCAAACCATGAAAATAGAGATAAGGTATGCCTCAATATCCTTTATCTTTTAATATGTCCTTTCTTGGAGCTAATTCAGATTTCCCAAATTGGAAAAATAAACCCTAGAATAACATGCAAAATCAACCATGGTCAATTTCCCATTCATCTAATTGGACTCCACATTATGGTATGTGGAAACAACAACCATATCAATCCATAAACTATAATCCACGGTGACAATATTCTCAAAACCAATGGCCACCACAATGGCATGGGAACCAATAATGAAAAAATCAAAATGTTAGCTGCCTACAACCACAACAGTCTTGCAACAACAACCATCCATAATGAAAAACCAAGCCATATCCATCCCAACACAACCAATAGAACCACAATTTCCTACTCAACCTACACCAAACCCTAACAAAAAGCTTGTCCAAAAGGGTTATACTAACAAACCTATCTAATACCCAACCTATGGAGTTGATGTCAGTGATGTCTGCCTACATTCAGGAAGAATGTCTGATGGTCTATCATCCCCTCATATTAAAAAACTTATTGAGGAGGAAAAAAACAATAGAAACCCCTCAAAATTAAATAAAACAACCTAAACAAGACAAGTTACAACAAGAAAACACAAATAAGGAACCACCATTTCTAGAGAGATTGATATCCCACAAATTTCATTCTGAACCTAAATTTTATTTCTTGAGCCAACTTAAGACTGTGTCAAAATACCCTTGGTCCAAGTCATTAAAGAAGTTCCCATCTACACAAAAAATGTGAGGGAATTATGCCTCAAAAATTTAGGAAGGAAAAGAAAAGACCCCCAAACAATCAATTTTTTACGATAATTGGCTAACATTATGTTGGGAAAAGTAGTTGTTCCAAAGTATGTAGACCCTAGGAGTCTTATTTTAGATGTATAGATTAATGAAACACTCATCAAGAATACTCTGATTTACTTAGGAGCAGCCATAAATATAATGACAAGGGAATCAATACAACAAATTCAACTAATGGGTCTGAGACCTACACCCACAGTTCTGCAATTAGCGGATAGGTCAACCATCAAGCTAGAAGGTATTATTAAGGATTTTGTTATTACACTAGATTCATGGGAATATCCAACATACTTTATGGTTTTACAACCTAAGGCCAACCTTGGAGGGTATCCCTTAATCTTAGGTATACCATGGTTAGCCACTACACACACATTTATTAGATGCAGATCTAGCAACATGATCATTTCTAATGGGAAAGTGAGCAAAAATTTACTCCTCTACCCACTAGCACAACCACATGTAGAATTAAAACAAATTGTTTGGCCAACCTTTAAAGAAGATGACCAATACTCCCTGCAAACACTTATGATAATATAAAAAAATTCAATGATCGACATTCCCAAGCTGTTGTTTGGTGTTTTTCTTTGTGCAACTGTTGGGGGCACCGCTTCCTCTATGGGTCCTTTCCCTTGCATGGTCAATGTTGGTTCTGCATGTGGCCTCCCTTGTTGCTCTTTTATGCTGTGCAGGGGATATTCTTTGGGGAGTGGCTTTTTTTGTCTCTATGTTTGGTGTTGGTGGCGGTGCCTAAAGCTCTTGCTAATGGATTGTTTGAGGAGTTTGGTGGCCTTATCTCAGACCCTAATTGGCATCTAAGGTTGGAAGTTTTTTTTCATTATTGTTCCTTCTCTCCTCTTTCTCTTTCTGCGGGTTTTCCTAGTTCTCTTTGGCCTTTTGGGGGCTTTTTTTTCCTCTATGTGGGGGATTTCATTGTGTGGGGATGAGGTTGTTGGCTTGCCTCTGGTGGAGTTTCTTGTGGATAGTTTATGACATGTTTTAGACCCTGACTGGCATGTAGGGTTCGAGGTTGTTCATTATCTTGTTGGCTCTCCACACTCTCTGCTTGGAGGTTTTCCTTGCCTTGTCCTCCTTCTTTAAATTCCCTTTGTCTCTTCTTTGGTTCCAGTGCTAGTTGTGGTACTTGGAGTTCTTGCTAAGGGGTTGGTTGAGGAGAATGGTGGCCTTATCTCAAAACTTGACTGGCATGTTGGGTTGGAAGTGGATTTTTCTTATTGGTCCTTCTCTCCTCTTTCTCTATCAGTAGGATTTTTGGGCTCTCTCTAGATTTTTTGGGGCCTCTTTGCCTCTATGTGGGTGCTTTTGATGCTTGGGGTTATGGTTGTTGGTATGCCTTTGGTGGAGTTAGTTGTGGACTATTTTTGGCATGTTTTAGACCTTGACTGGCAAGTAGCATTGGAGGTTGGTTTTCTTTGTCTTGTCGGCTCTCTACTCCCTTTGTTTGGAGGCTTTCCTTACCTTTCCCTTCTTTTGAGGCCCATTGTATCTTTGTTGGTTCTGGTTATTTTATGGGCAGGTATTTTGTTGCTCTTTGGCTCCTGTTTCATTGCATTGTTGGTTTTCTTTTTGCTCTCGGTGGGGAGTGTTTCTCTTGGTGCAAGGTTTTTTATTTGGTTGTATTCCTGTTGGTGTCACTGAGCTCTATGCTCTCCCCCTTTTGGTTCTTAAAATTCATTTTCAAGGTTGGGGGTGTGTTTTTGTCTGAGGAATGCTTTGTTTCTTCTTCTTTGCTCCAATTTACTTATTTTCTAAAGGATACTAAGGTGGTCTTTACTATGGGTATAACTGCTTCCCTTTGATTTTTTCATATATGGTCTTCTTTGGAGGTGGATACTACTCCTTTGGAGGTGGAGTCCTCTTCTATTGAGGTGGAGAGGTGTGTTGTGGATCATGTGGGAAGTTCTATTTTCTATGGTTTTGGGTCTCATTTTATCCTCTCCTATAGAGGGGAGCCCCTTCCTATTGAGGTGGAGGCCAGGTTGGTGTTGTGGGTGGATTGGTGTTATGTACTTGCTAAGACTCTTCAGTTTTTTTCTCTGATTCCTAACTCTCCTATTGAGGTGGGGAGCTTAGGTTTTTTGGATGGTGTTGACAAGTATTGTGTTGTTGTCTGGTTGGTTCAAGTTGGTTACTTGGTCATCTCTGGTTATTCGCTGATGGTTGGTGCTATTAAGCATTGTGCTACAGCTAGTTGATTCAGGCTGATGGTTGCCTAGCCAATACAGGTTGTTCTTGGGTCCAATTCCCTTGTATCTAGTGGTTTTTTTGGGATTAAGGTTCTCGTTAAAACCTTTCTTGGTATAGATTTGAGATTTCAAGTTAATATTTTATAATCTACTTCCAGTTGGTTATTGGTTGTCTTTGTTTTACTCTTTAGTAGCTTGATCTCTTTGTGTGGGTTTTGGGACCTTGTCAAAACTTGCTTGTTAATGGTTTTAGTTCCATTCAAAACTCGTTATTAATAGTTTCGGGTCCATTCAAAACCTATTTTTCCCCCTTAATCAAAACAACACTATTGTTTAGCATGTTTGCATTGCACCTTGTACAATATTATACCTGCAAGTGCCTCTAAATCCACTTTGCAACTATTGCATACACTACTCCCAAATAGTTGTAACCTTAACCTATTAGGGTTGGATGTTGTTAGAACTATCATGAATTTTTCCATAACCATGGAAATCACACAAAGTAAAACACTCAATGTCAATAACCAATTGACAGTCTCCCAATAAAATGAATTACTTGTAATGTTGCAAGCTCAAACAATGACATTCACATGGGAATACCATAACATGAAGGGCATAGTTCCTAGCCTCTATGTGCATAGAATCTACATCAATGAGGGATACAAACAAGTCAAGAAACCACAAAGATAGATGAACCCAATTGTGCAAGATATAGTGAAGATGGAATTACAGAAGTTTTTGGATGCATGGTTCATTTATTTGATCTCAGATAACCAGTGGGTTTCCCCATTGGTGATAGTACCTAAGAAGGGAGGTAAATGGAGAGTGCATGTGGATTATAGAGAACTAAATGTAGCCACAAGGAAGGGTCATTTTCCTCTTCCTTTTATTGATCAAGTGTTAGATTTACTAGAAAGAAAGAAATATTTTTCTTTCCTATATGGGTTTAGTGGATACAACTGTAGACATCCAAATTTATCACTTTTCATCTAAAACATCCTCTTATCCGAGTTAATTAAGTAATATTACTATTATTTAATTAATATCTTTAATTCTGCCAAATCCCTAAGGTATTTAATTAATAATTAAATACCTTACCCTCCTTAATCCTCTTTTCATCAAATAAATTAAATAAATATTACATTTATTTAATTCCTCACATGTCATTTTCATCTAATCCTAATCCATTTCCTAATCTCTTCATTAAGGATGTGCACATGCCTAATTCTTGATTAGGATGTGTCACATCCTCCAACTTTTGCAAGTTGGCTTTTAATCCTAATTAACCCCTAATTATCCTCTAATTACTGATTAGTCAAACCTAATTAGTACCTTGGTCAACTCTCTCCATCCCAAGGAATTTTTAATTCCTTTTTATTCCTCCTAGAATCCCTTTTTCCCATGCATCTTCTAGAAACTTTGACTTATCACATCAAGTCACATGTGACAAATTCTACCTTTTGGGAACCTTGTCTTATCCACTAGATTATTCCAATCATTATGAATTTAAAATTCACTTTCATTCACCCACGATTCTTCCCATCTCTCAATGTACTTGCAAAGTACTTGTCCTTCCTCCACCTCATGTACCTTTTGGCCACCTCACTTACACCTCATCTCCTCTTAGCCACTTCACCATCCACATGTCAAGATGTGAGGGCTTGTGAGTTCTCAACTCACCATAGCCCTTCATCTTGACCTTGTTGGATGAATCTCAACCATTGAATTCTCTAGAGAATTCAAATTCTCCTATAAATACCCCCTCCTCAAGGGCATTTTCAACACGTTTTGATTTGAGCAACCTTATGCTGCCAATTTTCATTCTCAAGCACTTGCTATCATTTAGCCATCCACTTTGATCATTTTGCACATTCAATCTTGCATCTAGCTACATCACAAGCCATTCAAGGAGCACACAAATCCATCAAAATCAAGGGCCAACTAAGGAGTCTTCAATAACAAGGAAGGTATAATCATTTGCATCTCCTTTCATCTATTTTCCTTCTTGTTTTAT